>JAZHYW010031035.1:0-12648 GCA_037355805.1 Ixodes ricinus | reverse complement strand
TGTAGAATAACATATTTCTGCCTCTCTGTCTTCTCTCTTGTGCTCGTATTTTTAGCGCTTTTAACTCATGCTCAAAACGTTCATCACCAACTATACCCAACAACGAGTACTTTCACATGTTTTAAGAATCATTGACCAATTAGCCCATTTCTCAATTTTAATGAAGAAAGATGGCAAGTCTCTGGAAGGCTATCGCCACAATTGAAGGGCCTCTCCTGTCTAAAGATGGCAGGCGCAGGTCTTACACCCCTCGCGCAGTTTTAAGGTACATTCAATTACGCTTCCAAATTATCAAACCAAAATAACCAAGATTTCATCGGGATATCAATTTGAAAAGCTCAGATTTTGATACGATACATTTTCGTTTCGTCACGAAACCTCTGACGTAACAGGGTACCACAGCCACTAATCGTGACGTCACGCCTTTTTCGTTCCCTCCTAACAACATCGAGCCGTTCTCAGAAGCTCGTTCCCGCCAGGAGGCGAGAAGGCGGGAGATGGAGGCAATGTAGATGGCGAGGGGGCGGAGGAAGGAGCGTCCTAACGGCTTCCTATGATCCCGTTACGTCACGGCTTGTTTACCGAGTGAGTTGTGAGTTGCAATACGGGACTTTATACAAGCATTTTATACGCTTTATTCTTCAAATCGCGAGATGAAATTTCGTGAACACTTCGACGAGGAGGCCCTGGTGCCTGCCACTAGGTTTTCATGCGAAACTAGCCACCCTCTTTTAGGCTGGACAGGCCCTTTAAACTCATTCGCTCTTCGGTATCACGCGATGCAATGGTGACGCCTCTCGCGACAAAGCAAGATGCACAAGTTCGTAAACCTCTTGAACTCTATCTTTAAATCCAATACGGGTCAGAGACGGCTTAAAGTTACTCTCTCTTTCTTAAAAAGAAAAACACGCGAATATGCTTTTGTTTCAGTTTAAAGCGGTTAACGGAAAACACGGACAGTCACGTGACCAGTTTTCCCGCCTTTTCTTGCATTGTTGCCAGACTGTGACTCGGTTGTGGCCGTCGTCGGCGGAACCAGCAGCGGAGGCGGAGCCCGGGGAGCGGCGGCTGCCGGCATGGCGGCCTGTTCGTGCGGTCTTCCCCGGCCAGGGGCCTGTACAACCCCGAGCAGGAGAGGGAGGCCTGCGGAGTGGGCTTCATCGTCAGCATCGAGGGCACGCCCTCGCACAAGGTAGGGCATCTCTCAATTAAAACCCTTCCCCTTCAGTGTTTGAAGTATCCGAGACAATGGGGGCGCTGCCGAGCACGATGAGCGAAAACACGTAATCGCAGGTAATAAATAGGTTGTGCTTCTCGAAAAAATACGCGGACAAGGAGGTATAAACGACGTTTCGGGCGAACGCCCTTCTTCGTCCTCACTGTTTCGCCGCAGTGCTGCGGCGTTGGCGGTAAAGCACCCTTTACAGACCAGATTGCGGCGCAAACGGGCGCGCGCCACCGATAATGCCGCAACGTTGTTTTCAGCTTAGTTGCTTGTCTACAACTACAAACCCTGCCGTTAACCTCTTCACTCGCATTGTAAAAAAAAAAAAAAAATGAATGGGGGAGGAGGAGGGAAGGGGGGAGGGGTTGAAGTTAATGTGGTGGAAAAACGTCAGAGATGTGGCCTGTCTATAAATCGTTTCTTCTTTCTTCCGCGTAGTTTAGATCTCACGCGACAAAGGAGCGAAGTCCTCCGTTTATTTCGGAAATTACGTAAAGTTACTTCTTTCGAAAGACGTAGTCACGCTACGCCAATTCGGGGTGCCGCTTCATCGGCGCCGCGGACTTTTACTTTCGCTTCCTGTGGCTCGCTTGAGCCTTCCCCGGAAGAGGCTACGATTAAGCTCGTATTGTTAGTACACGTGCTTTTGTATTCGGCGGGAGGTGTAGACCCCGCGGACGATATGAGCTGAAACACTCGATCCGGCATTTTCCCTCGTCTGCGGCTCCCAGAAGCGCTATTATCTTTCGATTTGTCAAGTAGTCTGAACAGCGGAACCTCAAACCCGCGTTCCATTCCTAGTTCCTACCACAGCTCTCTCAAAAGTTGGCAAACACAATTACGCAAAAAAAAAAAGAAAAAAAAACTCGGGATTGTTCGCGAAGTTTATTGTTAATACCCCTTGTCACTTGCAAAGTGCACTGCATCAGTTTTGTGCTAGATTTACAGCTCCCAAGAGTAAGCACTGACGTTAAGTTATGTACACTTACAAAAAATTCTGTTACAATGCCTTATCATTATCCCTTATTTCGTACTTTGCCGTGGAACGTACTTCGCGTTGGCGTTCGACCACACGGCAACGCGGCCGTCGTTGCAAAGTGTGATGCTGAATGGCCGAATGGAAACGCCAAGTGCAGTCCACAGCAAAAACAAGCCTGCCAAAATGCTGAGCCGTCCCGTCGTCCGTTTTTCTGGTGTTGTTCGTGCGGACGGTCAGCGGTCAGCGCGATATATACGCGGGTGCAAATGTCTGCAGAATTTTGGCCAAATCTTCGAAGAATCTTCCTCCGAAAGTATGGCACGCACCGAATCTGGACTTTAACCGATTGAGCTGTATTCCGACCATAATTATAATCTGTATTTCCGCCGAATAAAGGTGTGTGTCTCGTCAATAGTGTCTTCGTAATGTTGACAGTCTGCCCAATTCGTTTGTGCCACTTTTTTTTTAGTTGTAGGTAAGTTGGAAAACATTTAATCATCGCTTAAATTAAGTGTTTGGCAGTCTATGGCAGGTGGGAGGATGGGCCTGCATGCCCATTCATACGCGGGAGTGCGTGATCACCCTTTTTCATTAGCAAATGAAAACCAGGCAGTTTGTCAGCAATTATTTGCATTTCTCTCTCGCTTCGGCGGGGCTTGTGCCTATCCAAGTTTTATAAATCTACTCCTTTTTACGGCGGAGCTGTTAAGGGCTAGGTTCCCTAAGATCGTGTCCGTGTATGTCGACACAAACCTACCTGGACAGCTACCGCCATCTATAAGCGACGGCGGCAAGCACACAACCAGTATGGTTTCCGCCGTCGCTCGTAGATGGCGGTAACTTTTCCAGCTATAATAGAAGAATGGATAGTCGGACGCGTTGGTGGGAATTCATCGTAGGAAACAGCGCGAAAACCAGACGACGGCGAAGAAGCACACAGTGTATCGAGTACAGCTGCGCTGGTCTTCCTTTTTCACGAGAGTGGAAAGGCTAAACGTTTTTTTCTACAATATTTAATACGAGCTTCAAAATAAAATAAAAAAATCGAGATGCCATTTTTTTATTTTTTTTCTTACGGATGAATAAAATGAAGAACTATATTAGTGTCGTGATGTAGGCGAGTTGGTTCATGGTAAACAGAAATAAACAGCGCGCAAAAAAAAAAGACAAGGACGAAAGGAAGGTACGAACGACACAAGCGCTGAACTCACAACTAAACATTTATGGAAAAGACACCAACGAAGTAAACCGCACTATCGCTTCAGCACGTGTCAAGATAGGCAATTTCTTTTTTGTGAAGAAAAACCGATGTTTGGCTGACGCATGCATCTTGCTCCTCTTTTGTTATGGCATACGCTTCCAATAATTCTCTGGTAGTTTTATCTGTGCCCCTCCCGATGATGGTGATGTTATTGAATTGGGGCTGGCATTTACAGGCAGCACAATGAGAGGCAAGTGACCCCCAGCGGTCGACCGAACTGTCCAGTCATGTTCACGTACCCTGTCATTAATGCATCGGTCAGTTTGGCCGATGTACACTCTTCCGCAGCTTAGTGGAATCTTGTATACCATCCCAACCACACAACCAACATACTTGTTCCTGTGCCTTATGGCACATTGGCTCTTGCCCCCAGCCTTTTCCGCAATTCTAGGGCAGAGTTGCGCCAACTTCCGAGGTGCCGAAAAAACAACAGGGACGTCAAACCGCCCAGCTACCTTTTTCAAATTGTGCGAGAGTTTGTGCATGTAAGGGAGTACCTGGGGTCTGGTTGTGGGTCTCTCTTTTTCTGACTTGACCCGCCTCCCTAACCTTTTTAGCAACGTCTCCGCCACTGCCAGAATAACTGACGCTGGGAAGCCTGCATCTGTCAGCCGCTGTACCTGCATCCTAAAACTTTCTGACATTGAATGTTAGCAGGACTTTTCCAAGGCGGTCTGGAGGCAAGAGGACGCAATGCTCCTCTTTACGAGTTTAGAGTGGGCGGAATCATAAGGGAGAAGTCTCTTCTTAGAGCGTGGTTGTTAAAGCCAACACACGTGACTCTCTTCAAAATCTAGTCTAAGGTCTAAAAATTGGAGGTGTGTCCCATCCTGTAGTTCATGGGTAAACCTTAGCCCCCCAGAATGCTGAGTGAACACATCCAACACTGCTTTTACAGTCCTGTCCTCAGAGGCACCTTCAGACCTTCTTGTGGCCACTAGATAATTGTCGACGTATCTAAAAACTTTGTTAACACACTCCTCGTCTAAGTTTTCATTGATTGCCTGATCACATTTAGCCAAGAAAATGTCACAAAGTACCGGCGCTACACAAGAGCCAATGCAATTTCCTTCTTTTTGCACATAGTAGCCATCGTCATACATGATTAATGTCGACTGCAAATAAAACTTCAGTAGTTCTATAAAACTGTTGACTCCTACGCCACACTCATTTTGAAACCTGGGGCCGCTTGCTAGAACGAGTTGAGACACAACTTGAGACAGTCTCAGCCGAGACCGAACTTGAGCCACTTGCTCGAAACGAAACTTAGTCTGGACTTGAGACTGAAACCGAGTCTCTGACTCAACTTGTGTCTCAAGCCGTGAGACAGCCCCGTAGCAAATTAGCTGGCGGCCGATTTAAGACCCAAACTGAGACCGAAACGGAGACCCAAACTGAGACAGTCTCAGCGGTTAGCCACTTGCTCGAAACGAAACTTAGTCTGGACTTGAGACCAAAACCGAGTCTCTGACTCAGTTCTAGTCTCAGATCGTGAGACAGACACGGAGAAGGCTCACTGGCGGTCTCAGAGTAAGCAAAATGTCGGACGTCGCCACGACGCACCGGCTCCAAACAATCTTTACCGCATGAATGCACTTGCGGCACAGTCGGACCGTGTTTTCCAGGACCGATTTCGTGTCTGACGAGGTTTCGGTTTCGCCGCGACGGCAACATGCGCATCGCCGGAGTCTTGGAGGTAAGAAAACAGTCATATTTCTAACGTTCCTCTTTGGCTATATGTTACATATATAAAACGATCAGCCGCAAAGTAATTTTGAAGCAATCGAGACTTTTGTTTTCGTCAGTTTAAAGCCTCTTTGACCAACATGCAGCGCCGTCATTGCGTCCTCAAAACGTTGTGTAGTCGTCCTTCCCCAAGATCTTTCTTTTTTTTTTTTTTGTCTCTGGAGTAGCATGGTTTCTCATATCACGGTGAGTTTCTCATTACGAAAACAGTTTTAAAATAACGTGTTTCACATCCTGTCAGTGGAAATAGCTAATGGATACTTTCAGTGAGTTTTGAAAAAGAGCAGACTCTTCAAAGTGGTAGCGAATGATATGTATTGATCATATCTTGCGGTGAGCTTCGTGCGCACGGTATGACTATGTCGGCGGAACAATGGAAACTGCGATAGTTTTCAACTGACGGCGTAAACCACGTTTCCTCCTTCAGGTGGCCAACAGCAGCGGAACTCTCCGAGCTGCAGCAGCAGTTCGGCTTTCCGGGCGTCGTGGGAGTCATCGACGGCACCCACGTTCGGATCCAAGGGCCGCCGTGCACTAGGAACTGTTCGTGAACAAGCACTACTGCCATTCGGGTCCATATCACATGTTTGGCTACTCCATCAACGTGCAGCTGATTGTGGACGCGTGCTCGAGGACCCTGAATGTGGTGCCATGTGACCCGGAAGCGTCCACGATTCCTACGTGCTGTCGAAGAGCAGTGACAGGGAGAACGTCGCGACGGGCGCGTACGGCGGTCTCCTCATCGGCCATAGCGGCTACCCGTGCAGAGCGTGGGTGGTAGCGCCTTTCCGATCGCTGACCGCGCCAGTGGAGTGTGCGTACAACCAGGCTTACACGCAACACAGTTTGTAATCGAAAGGTAGGTGTTATGGAGAGCTGCTTTCAGAGAAACAGTGTGCCTGTGAGATGTCTCGGAGCTACCTTTTTCTAAAGCGCAAAGGGCACACTGCACATTAAATAGCCAGGCTATGAACAAACCGGTTTATGTGCATGGTGTATCCTAAGATAGCCACCATGCCAGGCTCTAGATAAAATTTGATTGTAGCCAGACTGCACCGAATGGCAAACAGCAGCAGTATCATGGGGCCTGGCAAAAGAACTCCTGAGTACAGTTGTATCGAGCATCACAATAAGTGGAGTCGAGGGTTCTATTTGTTATTGTAACCCCACAGACAATGAGCTGAAACACCCGATCCTGACCTCTCCGGTCCGTGATCCTCACAGGCCCTATTACCTCAGTTCGCTAGATTTATAGCTTTTGGGTATATCATGCTGTTTTCTGTTTTACAGGGTGTGGTACGTTCTGAGTATCTTAATTTTGCGCCTCCGCCAATGAGCTTACGACTTTTGCCAGTAAGAAATAATTGCGAACCTAGAAGCGTGACCATATTAAGATACACTCTGCGTTTCTTATGCTGTCAGACGATAATGAGGCTCATTAATTTTTCTGATGCCTATGTGGGCCCAACTTTGTGTGAAAATACAGATACAGAGCCAAAGCATGCCATTTCGCTGCGTAGCTAAATATAGTTCAACCAAAATAATTTGCTGCGTATACACGAACTCAACTCTCCTACGTCACGCCGCGGTGGTGGCGCGTCGGGCGCACTTCCGGTCTGGGGTGGTGGGCAGAAGTCGCCGTGCGAGACATGCATTCCTGTGTTCCTTCGGAAGAAACCAGACAAAAAACCTGCCTTCTCGTCAAAATGCTGCGACGGGGGCTGTACCAAGAGAGTCTGGAAAGGTTTGAAGATCAGTTTTCATGTGTTTCTGCCCCCTCCGTTCGTCCGAGAGCGTGGATAGTAGCCGTGAAAAGGGCAAACCAGACGCTGTCGAACTACGATTGCTTGTGCGGGCAACACTTTGTGGTCGCCAGATGTATTTGCTTTGTTCCAACATGAACGAGAGAAAACCGCCAAGTTGTCCGGACCACCCACGGGTTCAGTGCGTCTTCAAATTCACACGGCCGCCTGATCGTTCGAACTTTCGTCTGCTCTTTCAAACTTGTCTGCTTTTTGTCGTCTGCTCGTTCAAACAAAAGCGGCCCGTAGACCAAACTTTGACCGGGTGATTGCAATAAGAAGTAATTGCAGGCCTCAAAGGACTTAAGTAGGCTCGGTGTAAACAGTAGATACAAGATGTTGATCATTGGTACCAGTGGCCATCACCGACTTGTTACGATTGGTCTGTTCCCCCTTCCGATTTTCAGTATCGACGTCGATCATCGCCGCTACCTTCTACACTTTTGCAGCACGAGCGACGTCGCGACTGAAAATAGCTAGAACAATCTCATCATTGTTTTGGCGTCCATTCTGCGGCGTTCATGCGAATGAATCGCCGCACGTCAAATTATTTGCGCAAAGTTTAGCGGCGTAACGAGACTTGATAATTTCGCTCAGGCGATTAAAGTGGTAAGACATTGCTATGAGGACGTAGAATCGACAATTCCAACGCGAAAAAGAGTATGCAGACTCACACAGACGCCGACAACGTGACATTCCAATGGTTTGTTGACGCGGGACGCGGTGCTTCTCGCCCGTACTCCATTGCGCATGCGTTCGAACTGTCGTCTGCTCTTTCAAACTTGTCTGCTTTTTGTCGTCAGCTCGTTCAAACGACAGCGGCCCGTAAACCAAACGTTGACCCGGTAATTGCGATAAGAACTAAGTGCATGCCTCAAAACACTTTTGAAGGTTGGTTGGGGTAAGTAGGCTAAGTGTAAACAGTAGATACAAGAAGATGTTGATCATTGTTACCAGTGGCCATCACTGACTTGTAATGCCCGATTCTACTTGCGGTTTTCAGTATCGACGTCCACCATCTCAGCTACGGTCCACGCTTTTGCAGCCCGAGCGACGTCGCGACTGAAAATAGCGAGCAGAATCTCATCGTGGGAGTCAGGCTTTAGCGCCCATTCTGCGGCGTCCACGTGAAATGAATCGCCGCACGTCACATTATTCACGCAAAGTTTTGCCTCGTTAATTTTGCTGATGCCGCTCAAAGTAGTCAGACATTGTTAGGAGGACCTAGAATCAACAATTCCAACGCGAAAAAGAGCACGGGGACTCCCACCGACGCCGACAACAACGCAATAGACCCTTTCCGAAATTCAGTCTGGCCACTTTGATCACTATCATCATCTGTGGAACGGCATCTGTGCCATACCAATGGCGGCCTTCTAGTGACTGATAAGGAAGACGTTGAAGATGCTCCTAAGCGGATGATGCAAGGTTGGTACATTCGGAGGGTTTGTACGGCGCGTTGGCGTAGGAATGGAACACAAGAGCTACGTGGCGTTCATTTCTAATAGCTCATATTCAGTCAATCTGTGGGCGTGCACACAAAATCGGCTTTAAAGCCCTTTGGTGTATAGAATGTTCTCGAGGCATTTTGTTTGGGTTGGAGCTTTGTTCTGACTGCAGGTTCTTGGTCATTATCTAAATGAAAGTGATCGAGAAGAACTCACATTGAACAAATCTTCGCGTGCCGTTGACTTGCGAAAGTGACGGTGCCGACACAAGTTAGTTTCCGCCATTGATGGCAAAGCCTAAACTGCTATACGAACCACCAGATGGCACTGAGTTGAGAAGGTCTATTCAATGGTTTGTTTATGGGCGGCGGCGGGATTCTTGCCCACCATCCACCGCGCATGCGCGGCGCCGGTGGCGTCCGCTAGGGGCGCTCCGGTTTGTTTGTAAACATGAGTTGGTGTATACGTATACCTTCACCACTTTAAAAAAACTCTTTTGTTCTTTTTAGTCTTGTTTCCGCAACATTGCTATGATATTAGTGAGAATCTGTTAAACATCTTTTTTCTTTTTTAACTCCTTTGGGTTTTCTTTGTTTGTTTGCCGCAGGTTTTCTGTACTCCATTACATCATAACTGGGTTGGGAAACAGCGAAGGCTGCGGTCTAAGCAAACCAATCAGCAGGTTGGGAAGAGACACTTGACTCACTAGGTGCGTGCAGTGCTGTCAAAGAAATGGGCGAAAAAGAGAAGAATGCCGCTTTTGTGAAAATGTTGAGTTACAGGTTAAGTTTCAGGGAGAGAAAGCAACTTCCAAGTTCCTCCTTCCCCACTTGCTTGGGGTACGCTTTGCCTCTGTCACTGATTGGCTGGACGGGGACCGTAGCACTTGCTCTTTGCCAAGTGACGGTGAGACAGAGTATAGTTTCCTGCTGAACAAACATGGCATCTTTCTTTTGTGCAATGGGCAGGGGTGTGGATTGAGCTACGAGCTTTGAGCCCAGGGGCCCTGGGTTCTGCATTGCGAGTTTTTGCTATACAATTTCCGACCTGTGGTACGCCACCGACTCTCCCTAGAGCCAACAGCAATTGAGTGCCATCCAAATAGGATTTCGCTTTGTGCCGTAGCTTGTGCGTGTTCCTATTTTGGTGTATTGCGCAGACGCTATGATTTTCCAGGACTAGAAGAGTTAACATATTAATAACCTCAAAACTGCAGTGCCGGTGAACTTCACGGCACGACACAAATACTAAACGTATTGACGCTGCCTGCATGCCACTCGGCGGTGAAGTTGCAAAAAGCCTGTACAAGTGCGATGGTGCGGAAGGCAAAAATTTTTCTTGAGGTGCAGCTGTGGCAGGTGTTTATGTGGTTATGACGTTCGCTTTTAGTTGGCAGAGTCTGTAAAAGTTGTTGCAACCTTTTATGAAGCCATAATTTTTTTAGTTCTCCATGCTACCAAACGAAATAATGAAGTGGAAGGTTTGTGCATGCTAGAAACTAAAGGTGGAGACATTGAAGAGGACCAAGCAGAAAAAATATTTTAATATATTTACAATCCCCCCCCTTTTTTTTTATGGGCCTTCTTGTTTGTCCTGCTCAAGCAGGACAAAGACTTTTTGCACTGTTCTCTATAAAAAAATAGCCGCAATCTGCGTCTCCCTTGTTGCTTTGCACACTGCCTGTGCCGTTCTGAGCTCCTCAAGGGCTGTATTTAGCCAAGGAAGGACACATTTTCATTTGAGTGGCATGTTTTCTGCCTGTTGTGCAAACAGGTATTTATAATACTGCCTGTCTGCAGCCTGCAGGCAGTATGCTGGGCCTCCAGACTGGTTGTGGACAAGGGGTCCCGGTCAGCATAGGCCTGGTGGTGCTGGTCGCCCTTCCAACGGCAGCAGTGCTGCCTCAGGCTGAAGGGCGCCTCATCCTCGTACATCTGCCAGTCCAAAGGCTGGTAATATTTCGTTCCCCAGACTTCGGCATCTTGAGGAAAATGACCCCGGGGGCCACAAAGACCTTGTGGCCGAAGGCCCAACCTTTTGGGCCAACCACGTTAGCTGCTGGTCGCACATTGACTGGTGCTTTGCTAACCCTGAGGACAATCCACAAGAATGTTTTTAATGTCACCCTTGTACATAGTTCGAGCGCACTCTTATTTGTTTGTCAGTAAATCGTTTTGTGTGCATGTGGATCAAGCTCGATCCCTCAGCTCTCAATCGTTTTGAAAGTAGCTAGGCTTGAGCAGAGCCAGTCTACAGTGTAAAAATCGAACCCGATCGTAGCTGTTGCGGCTATTATTTCTGAAAGTAGCTGGGTTTGCGTAGAGCCAGTCTGCAGTGTGCATGTCAAGCCCGATCGTAGCTGCTGCGGCTATTAGTTGTGAAAGTAGCTGGGCTCAAGTAGAGCCAGTCTACGGTGTGCTGGTCAAGCGCAATATTAGCTGTTGCATGTATTTTTTGTGAAAATAGCTTGCTTCAATTTGGGCTAGTGTGCAGTGTTGATGCAGGCCACCCGATTTTCTGGTTCCTTGTCCCTGTGCTTCTTTCCAGTGATAAAAAGAATACCATGCTAAGTAGCAGATGTGCTCAGGCTGATACCAAATTTAGTGAGTGTATGCCGGTCGGTGCTCATTAGATGGTACTAGCTTACTGCTCAAAATGTGCAATCACAGAATGACTTATTATTGTGTTCCAAAAAAAATGAGACGTTTACAATTCCCTGTAATGCCGAATAAGAATGCAGCTCTTGAGGAGGGTAAGGAGAGGAGGGTATTGGTTTTTATATTAAGTGCGCAGGGTGACCACATTTCTGGGATGCGGATCGAGTGGATTTGGGGATGAAGAAACGACATACAGCTGTCAAGCTGCCATCTTGTTTATCAAACGGAAAGAGAGGGGTAAAAATACATACAAAAGGAGAACGGCTGCACGACCTTAGCGCTGGATTCGTGGCGCTATTTGGTAACGGTCCATTACACTACCAACACTCCCCCTTAATGGACTGTTGCCACGTCCACGTTCTTGACACCCAAACGCTCACAATGCTTGAGGGTCAGCCTTCCATTCAAGGCCTTGGTGAAGAGGTCTGCAGAGTTACTCGACGATTCGACGTACTGGAGTTGCAGCTTTCCCTCTTCCACCTTTTCCCTTAGGAAGAAGTGCTTCAGATCGATGTGCTTGCTTCTCTCCAACGTGAATTGATTTTTCGCCAGCGCAATTGCACCCTGGTTGTCAACCAACAAGACCTGTGGTTCCTGTAGAAACTCGTGCGCACCAAGCTCCTTCATGAAGTTCTGTAGCCACATAACTTCCTTTGTAGCACGACACATGGCCACATACTCTGCTTTGACGGTTGACAGTGCAGTGCTTTGTTGTTCCCTGCTGCTCCAGGAAATTGCAGCGCCGGCTAGCGTGAACACATAACCGCTGAATGACTTCCTGTCAGCCTTGTCACTAGCCCAGTCTGCATCGCAAAAGGCCTGCACATACTTCCCAGTTCTTTGGTAGATTAGTGCATAATTCTTCGTCTGCTTCACATAGCGAAGGATGTGCTTTATGCCACTCCAGTGCTCTTCTGTGGGATGTTCGTTGAACTGACTCATGTAGGTGGTGGCAAAAGCTAAGTCCGGTCTTGTTCCTCCGACAAGGTAAAGCGACGCACCAATTGCTTGCCTGTACTTGCGCGGCAGGTCTTCTCTCGTTTGGTCGTCACTCTCTCCTCTTTGGTACTTGCTTCCAGGATCCAAAGGAGATGATGCTGCCTTTGCATCTGCCATGCCAAACGTCTCCAGGATGTCTTCGGCATAAGCCGTCTCATCGAGGGTCAGTTTTCCATCCCTTTCTCTCTTCGGTCGTATGGAAAGGATGTGGCTGGCTTCCCCCAGGTTTTTTGCATCAAATTCCTGACCTAAGCAGCTCTTGGAGTCAGCAATTTCTTCCTCCCCTTCTGCGATGACCAAGAGGCCATCAACGTAGACTCCTACGATGAGCCTTCTCTCTTTGCTGACATATACACAGGGGTCTGCTTTTGATCTTGTCATCCCCTGCAACTTCAGCAGTTTGTCCAAGGTGAGATTCCACTCCTTTCCAGACTGTCGCAGCCCATACAAGCTCTTCTTTAGAAGGCAGACTTCATCCTTCTTGCAATCGCCGAAAGGCTGCGGTTGTTCCATGTAGACGGCCTCCTTCAG
>JAZHYW010031034.1:0-16710 GCA_037355805.1 Ixodes ricinus | reverse complement strand
TCAACTTTGCCAAAGTTTTCGCAATGTTTTTAGGGACGGATCTGACACGATTGATGCATATTCTCTGAATGGGCAAATTAAACATTTATAGGCTAAAATATTAACCAAACTGACACCATCTCCCAACTTTCTTCTTATGAAACGCAGATTTTTTGCAAGCCTTAGAAGTTATATTGTCTAAGTAGAGGGTCCCATGTCCTTATAGAATAAATGGCTAGAGACCTGTTATATTTCCCATTATTCACAGATTCAATTTAGTTGTCTCACAGATGTAAATGTAAAGCTGAGGGAAGATGTTTTATGTCTTTTAATGAGGGCAGACGTTTTCGTGTAAGTGATAACCCGTTTGCCGACCTCTCGCACCATTTAGCAACTTTACAAAAGTTTTTATTTATTGAATCTTATGTCCATCCAGTTAGAACAACCTAAAATAAAAACGCAGCACTAGCAAACATTTTCACAGTCACTCTCAAATTGAGGTTCTCCGGCAATATCAAGTAACACACACTAAAATCAAAAGCTGTCCTAAGAGCGAAACCTAGAAAACTCCCGGCAACACATCAGATTTGATGACTGGAAGCTGTTAATTTGTACAATGTGTGTTTTATTATTTATTTCCAACACACTGCCACATTCTTAGTAATACATAATCTGGTGCTCTATCAAAAAAACCTTAGATATGTACAGAAATATTACATTAATTCTGTTTGCTCTCCTGAATCGCCAGGGCAGTCGTGCTCAAACATATTTGAATGCTTGAGTTGTGTTGAACAGTTGCTTTCGCAGTTCATGCTGGAAGCTGGAAGATATGTTACGCGATTACGAAAACGAAGTTATGTGACTGGCGATTACACGTTCAAGCAATTTTCAGCAAGCATTGATTAACGATATTTGCACGCCCAGCCTTAGCCGCTATGGAGACCACAGTGTTGCATTTGGCCTCCAGGGGCCGAGTAGAGTCCCAGGGCTATATAGCACGGGAACGCACGGTACTAGAGCGCGGACGGGAGGGCGCGCGACAGGAGAGCTGCCGCGTCATGAAAGCGCATCTCATTAAAGGCTGCGTCACGAGAGCCCATGTGCTTGCCTTGAAATGATCGATATCGGGGTCTCCACACATGTCTTCTCGGAGCTGAATTTTTTTACATCAAATAGGGTCCCACTTCGAACTGCTTGATGACATTTAATTGGCTTAGAACGCAAACTAAACTGTGCAAAGTGGCACAAGCGTGTTGAGACGCGGCGTCTGCAGTCACACCGTATAAGTTCATTTACTTTGTTCACGTTATCTATCCTAACACAATACATTACCGAGCAGTTGTAATCGCTGTTGCTTAAAAGTGCCCCATTTAAAATGTGTCACTATTTTCGCTCTCGAGACAATTCTACTTTTCTTTTTTCCCACCAAAAAAAAACAAAAATAGAGTTTGGGTTCGCATATGTGGGTGAAAAAAGCAAATTTGTTTGGCGATGAACTTTTTGGGAGAGAGATTAAACTTTTTAGTTCTTTAGTGAGACTAAGGCTGCATGAGTCTACCGTGCGTACAGGCGTTACATCATTATCATGTTTAATTCTGGCAAACGTCGGGAAACCGTGGAATTTGCGACGCGATAGAAATCAATTCGTTCGTTCCAATCATTAATGACGAAATTAAAGCTTCACTCACATATTGTGTAATGCCGGCTGTCGCGTAACAGATAATCCAATATATAATAAGCCAGTTGCTATAGGAAGTATTCACTGGACGCCATATTTGAGGTCAATGTTTAAAGCGCATGCTCACAACGAGCTCACATTAATAGGCTACTAAGACCAGCAATCTTGATGGTGCGGAATGCACGTTGCAAAATAACTGTGGAAGCTCGCCGCCAGCACGCGCTCAGCAGTCACGCACACAGATATGGCCGCCGGTGAATGTCCCTATGAGACCTTTCAAAATAGGACTCCTGGCGGTTCCATTTTTAGTGTTCGGGCGTATAGCGCGTGATTCGCTCCCTTTCCGAAGCAACGAACATGCGCGTGCTGGGCTGAGGAGATCGCACGCTGGGCTGTGGACTTGTAAATCTTGGAATGGTGTATAAAAGGGGATTCGATACCTGAACGTTCTGCCGCGGCAAAAGGCACCTTAATGACTGCAGCTGATGCTCAGCGCTCTCGTGACGCACGCTCTCATGACACGCGCTCTCGTGTGGCTGCGCTTTTCTGTCGCGCGCTCAGCCGTCGGCGCTCTCGTGTCGTTCGCTCTTATGCGCCCTCCTGGGTTCTCCGGGTTTTCTTTTAGGGCCAGCCCAAGTTGGGCAAGTCCACGCTTTACCGCCATGAAGCCCACAGCTGTGCTCACTTGACCCCGCAAAGCCGAGGATGGACCCGCCGGGGATTTCACATGGGCAGCCAAGTTGAACATGACCACTCTTTGACGCCGTGCGGACCCCATCTCTCTAAACGTGGCCGCTGTAGAGCAGAAGTGGGATCCATGGGGGTTTTGCAAGGGTAGCCCAATTCGGGCACACTCACTCTTCTCCGCCGTGGAGCCTTCACATCGGATTTGGCTCCCATTGAGTCGAGGTTGGACCTGAGGGGCTCTTACGCGGGCAGGTCAAGTTGGGCATGCCCGCGCTTTGCCGCCGTGGAGTCCCCTTCTTCGCAAAGTTGGCTCCCGCACAGCCAAAATGGGACCCATGGGAGTCCTACTTGGGCAGCCCAACTTGGGCACGGCCACGCTCAGCCGCCGTGAATCCCACATCGTCGCATGTGATCCCCGTAGAGCCGCAGGTGGGTCCCGCGGGATTTTTGCATGATCAGCCCAAGTCAAGCATACCCACGCTTCGCTGCCGTGGTGCCCACATGATTGCAACTTGGCCACCGTACGGCCGAGGTGGGACCCACGTGCACTTTACATGGGCAGTCCAACGCGAACGGGCTCACGCATTGCCCGTAACTTCGGTAACTCTTGCCCCGCATATCTGAGGTGGGACCCACGGACCCATTGCACGGGCAGCCCAAGTTGGGCATGCCCACACTTTGCCCCTGAAGTCTGCATCTGAGCTACCTCTGCCCCCCCCCCCCCCCAAAAGCCTAAACAGGGCCCATGGCGGTTTTGTAGGGACAGCCAAACTTGAACATGCCTTCGCGTAGCAGAGGTGGGACCCACGACTAACATGCGCGTGCTGGGCTGACGAGATTGCACGCGTTGCATGGGAAGCCCAAGGTTAAGCATGCCCACGCTGTGCCCTGCTTTACGCTCGCATATTTGAGGTGGGACCCAGCGCGGCACTCTGTGGGCAGCCCATGCTGGACATGACCACGCTGCGCCACGTGGGCCCAATGTAGTTTTCGTAGGGGCTGCCCGAGCCCCAGTGCCTACGTGGGCCCCACATGGGCCCCGATTCTTGTGCTAGCTGGGTATGGATCTTGATATAAAATAGTAAATCTGCATGTGCATCCGATCGCGTACGGTTTTCCTTGACGCTGCCTTTATCGCCCCCAGTAGCTTAGAACAAATATTTGGAATTATTTTATGCACGATTAAATAATTTTAAAAACGATTGTTTAGCACTTACGGATTGACTGACCTACACATTTTTTGCTTACGTGGCTACTGAGGTTCGTTGGCCCCATTAAGCTATTTCTTCAAAAACGTTCTGGGCGGCGTGATTTCTGTGCCGATACGGAGTCTCCGAATTCGAACCGCAGACCAACAGTCGTAAAACTTGGAATTATTCATTCTTATTTTGAGGACCAGGGCCACGCGGAAGCGGAGGCGACCGCAGAACGATCAAATTTGCATTGAAGTTGTTTCCAGTCCTGAAGTCACCTTGCAGATATTTCCATTTTAGGCAACCCGAAACGAATTTGATATGCGACTTTACGCAAGTTTGAATGAAAAGTCACAGTCCTCCTTTGGTCGACGTTTGCTGAACCTATGACACTGCACTTCACAAGTAGCTCTAGCTCTCGTTCCTTTGAATGAGAGCATGTGTTAAAAAATCAACAAAACTTCGCATCTCATTTTCATTTCATGAGAAAATTCTGAGAACGCGATTGCAGAGTTATTTTAGTCACTGAAAAAAAAAACATTCTGTTTTTGAGAGAGACTAAAATAAGTAATATTTGAAGCCGTTCAAAATAAATACTGCATGCCTAATCAAAGTTAAAAAAAAGATACCTGCTTAAGTTTTGTTCTCGGGATCTTGTTAAAACGTGCAAAGTTGCTGAGGCCCTGACCCACCAAATTAGATGTTAACCGTCTTCACCAAAGAAGTCAAAAGATCACAAATGTCGGGTGCGTGAAAACGTAAACAATAGGGAGCTTTAGTGAGACCGTGTTCCCCCTACGCTAACCACCGGATTCACAAACCTCACTCAAATTTAGGGGCCCCTCCACTTCATCGAGGACGGCGCGAGAGCCGGCGCTGGCCAATCGCGATAACGGATCCGCCGTCGCGATTGGCAGACGCCGGCCCTCACGCCTTCCTCAAGGAAGTGGAGGGGCCCCCAATTTGAGTGAGGTTCTGCATTCGGTGGTTAGTCCCTCCGCTACCCGGAACTCTACAGCCAAGGCCATCGACACTCAGGCACACTGGCGGTTTCTTCATTGCGGAGGGTTAGCGGGGGACGGGGTGTGTGTGTGTGTGGGGGGGGGGGGGGGAAACACGGTCTACTAAAGCTACCTAATAGTTCAATGTCAAGTACGTTATTTGTGCCACAAAAAATCTGTATCTAGCGACACAAAAGAAATCTTGAAAGGCACCAGCAACATGAACATCATCCGCGCATCGAACGAAGCTCATTCGTTTATTTTATGGTTCTGCTGGCGCACCAAATTATGTGACTGAGGGAGAGAACACTACTACTATGCAATATAATATTTTGCTCTTTACATATATGATATTATGATGGGGTTTCATGGAACATTGCAAAAATCCAGATATCTAGCGTTCACGAGTGGATGTTATCGTTTTGCGCATTGTGAGAACTCTGCTACCAGTTTTTTTATTGCTCTCTGGCGCTCTTTTATCGCATTTTTAAGGTCTCTCTAGTGGCAACTTGATAGCCGGCACCGCCTAACGCACCGCCTGGTTTACGCAAAGTTGTTATAACGTAAAACGCTGACTTCTGCACCTGACTGCACCAACGAGTGCCATTACTTTTGCCACCCGTGTCATATAGTGCAGCACTGCTTCCTCGACAATTCACAAAAGGTTTTCGCTATGCTGTATATGATCTTGATGGAATCGATAACCCGGCATTTTAAATCGCACCAATCGGGTTATCGGCATCTATAAGCAAGCTATGTGGCATGAAACATCTTGCGCGACCATGCACTAGGTATATGTTGAAGCAAGATAGCCTAGCGTATCCCAGCCGTCACTCCCATAACATCCACAACTTAAACCTTTCCCATCACCTCCATCACACCATTATGAGTAACGGAAAATCAGGCATATTATTTTCCTCAGAATGAAGTATTCCAAGGCCGTGAAATAAGAATGCAAATAAAAGTTAAAAGCGCAGCGCGGGTCAAAGTGAACGTCCCGTCGGGAGCAAGACATCATGTTATCAATGCGAACATTATATATTTGAAAAAGAAAACAACCAAGAATAAGGTTTTTGCTTCCCCCGTCTTATTCACTTTTCTCTTACCGAGATCTAACTTTCCAACAAGGCTCCAGAAGTGTACGCTAAAATCTTCGTGGTTGGACAGCTGCACTTTTTATAGCAAAGTCTGAGAATGATTTCTGCACCTCTATTAAGGCAATTGCGCGAATGGTACAAAATGTGTTGCATAACCCAGCAATATACGTTCACAGCCCTAAGCAAAATGCATTCGATTTAGTCTTCCCAATCAATAGCTGTGCCTACGTGGTGGTTTTCTATAAACTGTTTCGGATAACTTTATCACGATATCTAGTTCGGCTAGTGATTGACGAACTTTAAAAAGCGCGCTTGTTTCAATACAGTTTTTATTGTAGAATCGCTTAAATCTTTTTAAGATTCCTCGAAATATATGCACCCATTTTGAGTCGTCGCTTTCGATGAGACGGTCTCGTGGGCCTATCTCCCGACCTTCACGAAGATTGGCCCCTAGTTCGAGCGCACACCTCTTCTCTCCCTGCCACTAGGAAAGACTAATAAAGCATACGATGGTTCACCGAGACTGAGAATGAGCCCTGGAGTTCATGAATAAAGAGCATCGGATCGTCCATGAATAGCCGCATCATTGCCATTAAGTACCGTTGGAGGAGCGCTTGTCCCTCATCGCACGAAGAGGAGTTCATCCGTCATAAGCTGTCATCTCCACATCGCGAGGGCCCTACGCTGCTTCCTCTCACTTTGGTTCTATATTTAGATCTTATCCACGGCACATTTGTAGAAGCTTGAATAAGGTGTTAAAATTAGTAATTAAAGGGACCGTGAAATGACCTTTTTACTTTTGCCAGATAACTTTTACATTAAACCTTCAACGTTCAGTGAATGCCGAACAGGCATCCGTTTTCGTCTCGGTTCATTAACTTCTACACAAAAAAATAATGAAATATCGACTTTTTCTTTCTCTCCCACTGACCGCAAAACAAGTTGCGGCGTAATTTTGACGGTCGTGACGTACGCTGGGACAGGAACCGGAAGTTCTCTCGGCTGTAGAATGGAAGCGTCAGCGGCGGCGAATTGGGGGTGCGCCGGTAGGTTTTACTGCGCTGATGGCGCTGATGTCACCGACGTATTTTCTGAATCGGCGCCCCTCATCGCCGCGATTGCCGTGGACACATCGCAGCTGAGCGAAATTCAATGAGATATTTTTCGCTACAGCGACAGCGTGGGACTAGTCCCATACGCCGGTATGCCTGTTGGGAAGTGCGGCAAGTCTTCCGTCGAAGACTCCAGAAGTCAACCCAACTGTCATTGTTGGTAAAAGGCGGCCCGTGTCAGTCGTTTGCAAAGCGACGTAGATAGAAACAAATTGCCGCGGCGTTTTTTCGCTGCCTCGGAGATGCAAGAGCGAGCCGACGTTAAAAAAGATACGTTTGAACTACGACAGTGTCAGCAAGAGCCACGTAAATACCTGTTCACACTCGGAGTGTTCGCGCGCGTTTGATGGAAGTGCTGTATTTACGCTGTTGGTAAGCGCTTCGGGACCGATATTTTACGATTGCAACTCGATACTGACTTGACACTCTGCAAAGGAAGGTTGGACCGGCATTGCACGTAGCTCCCACGAACTGTTATAGCTCCACGAGCTGTTATAGCTCGACAGTGACATGCAGTCGTGTCAGAATAAAAATGGCAAACTAATAACAAAGTGTACATACCGTGTTACGAAGGTAATCCATACGGCGTTTATTCGAGCTCTATATCACACAAAACAAGAAGATAGAATCGACGAAAGTCCCTTTTCGACGACAGTGTTCGTCAACACTGCCTCGGAAAACAAGGAAATGACAAAGGGAAGAGATTGACCTCACCTCTTAATCTAAAATTGAGGTCAGCGATCAAACTATAATACGGGAAGGGTCCACAAGGGTCGCGCGGGCATATTCCATTCAGCACGCCAGCCGGTCGTGGTCACTGTCTTGGTCAAGTACCGTCGAAGCAACGCTGCGGAATGGCTGCTAGGCCTATCTGCCAAAGTTGCCGTTTCAGCTTGTCTCGGGTGTTTGCGGATCCAGCACTCTTGTTCGTCGTGGTCTGTTTCAAGTACTTTTTTTCTTGCTGCTTGAAGTCGGGACGCGCGAGAAGAACACGTAAAAAAATAAACGTTCGTTGGTCGTCGTGACCACGGTGACCAAGCGACGCCGTCGGCCATGCTGATTTGATCGTAAAAAGGACAGCTCCGGAGCTGGCGGAGCTGGCTCTCAGCTTCGTTTACCACACGATAGATGGCGCTTGGCTCTCAGCATTATCAAATTTGGCAATTTTCGCCACACATCTCTAATTATGCTACAAAATGTGGATCTGAATATTATTTAACAAAACTTTTAGGAAACATTTGCCGGCTATTTATTGTTTATGATCGCGGTGCTGGTGAGGTAGGCGCTTACCCAATAGGCGACGTGGATTCGGCTGACGTGCTGCAGTTCCGCGGATGCATAGCAGTGAACAGGCAGAGAGCTTTCGAAGGAAAGAAGGCGCAAAAGAGTCCAGTTTTCTTTTAAAAGTTCTATAGCAAAGAATTTTTTTGGCTCCCTATTTTTGCGTTTTTGTGTTTCTTTTTACACCTTTTCCGACGCCCGGTGGATTAAATTCGATTTCAGAATCATTTCATGGTCCCTTTAAAGAATCGAAGTTAGAGGTGAAGGGGTCAGATATGTCAGCTTGCCACTCTTTATCTATTATATTTTTCCAGCAGCCGTGATTTTCAAAATATTTCCCTTCTGCGAGTAATTTATAACCTAAGCTGCTATTTCATTTTAGTGAAATGTTTAGTATTTATTATCGGGGAAGAAACAAAAGTGCGGTTATGAAATACACCGGGTGTCATTGTTTTTGAGAAAATATATTGACGATTTTTCGTGTCTTACATCGGTAGGGTATTTGTATAGTATAAAATTGTTGCGCTGTAGTGTGCTACATATAATTAATTTCCACTACACTTCTACTTTTCTTAACAAATAATCCATTCCACAAAAAAAAAAAACGTAAATGTTTTTTTTTGCTTTAAATGTTTGGCGTTATGCACTTTTTAGAATGTGCACTCTCATGTTCCTCCCGCGCATGTCTGGGACGCATTTGTATATTAAGATCTATGAAGCATATCACCTGGGTTCCACCAACAAATCCAGACGCGTCGTAAGTCACCTGTGAAACAAGGAAGCTTTTGCTCAAACACAAATAGTATTACTGTCGTTCGTTTTTGCATATTTCGTATAAACTCACTGCATATGCTATGTACTTCTCAATATACAAATTCGTTTTGCTTGGTTTTCACAAACTTTTAAAGGGATACTTCAACGAAATTTGAAATATACCCGTCCTGTTGAAAAATAGGTTGAATATGATCCGCAATATCCGTAAGTGACAGTCGCACGTTTGTATTTTGAGCCTGGTGGCTGTATTTTTCGTTTAAACGGCTCACTCTGGCAAGCGCTCGGAGAACAGCTAGCGGAGAGCATGTGACATCCAACTCAATCCTGACGTAGTTCGTCTCGGGACGAGCAAAGCTACAGCGAGGCTGACCTCGAGAGGATGGCCTAGTCGTTCCAGCCACCGAAGCGGCTGCTTTGGTACGAATTTTGAGTGAGGGGTTAATCTTCTATAGTCTTGTAGAGGGACAATAGCGACTTCTGGGACACGCAAAAGGGATTCTCGGGAACAGGGCAGTTCCACCTTCCCCTCTTCTCCCGTCATGGCCGGAGGCGAGACAGTTACCGCCACTAGCTCTCAAAGGTTCCTAGACGGGCATAACAAACGAGGCGTTAGCGACATCCACCAGATGCTGTTTGATAATCGTTTAATTCGATTTAAAATTCCTTTCGTCACTTTTTTAACAAGTTATTGCTGTGTGTTCGATGTGATACTGCTCCTTTGAACGCATATAAACCAAAAAATGAGCGCCTAAATTTCGTTGTAGTACTCCTCTCAGTGCCTCAAGCTTTCGCTTAGGCTTCGAAGTAAATTTATATGACCTTTTTATAAAAAGCTGTTTAATTAAAGGGGCACTCAAGTGGTTTTTGAGTTCGTGTTTTGATGATGACAGCTGCATTTAGACGCCCTAAGTATTTCTAAAAACCAAAAAAGTATAGTCATACGGTGTTTATTTCTTTAATAAAAAGAAAACCGCTTCTATACACCGCCGTCAGCTGCTTCAGCGGCCCCTCTAAAAAGGGGACGGACTGCTACTCAATGCCGTATTATTATTATTTTTTCTTGATAGGCTTGCAGGGTACAGTGGATGAAAAAAAAAAGAAAATGAAAAATGCAGTACGCCGTCTTGGACGATCACGACTCTAAACACGACTTTGCAATAGTACAAATATCGCCACACGCGTTTTCTACAGTTATAAAATACAATGTAATCTTAGCAGCAATATAGCAACGTAGAAATATGATTTCGTGATCAGATAGACGTTGCGAGCGTTCAGGATTGCTAACACTAATCACTTTTCTCCGGTGATGAAAACGCGTGAAAATTCGCATCCTTTATACGGTACGCGCCAGTAATACCTTGAACTTGAGCACACGCATGAAATGCGTCAAATAAGAAATCCGGGCGATGTTCGAGGACACAACTGCTTAGAAAGAGCCAGTGTAGTCGAAGTAAACAAACACGACGGCACGGACGTTTCTGCTGTCTTGAGAGTGCCGCCACGACATCGCCGCACGAGTAGGTGGATCTTCCCTTCTAGTACGTGCTGGGTTATCATAGCGACACACGACGAAAATTCACAGTCAAGGATAGCGCTTTTACGCGGAACGATGAACTTTCATCACGGCGTCCACGCCGAGGATCACCACCGACGCCATGTTTGCGGATAGAAGGAGCCGGCCGGCCGCCGGCCCACGACCGGCCTGCAACGCGCGCAGATACGTGCGCTTCCGCGCATCCCGAGGGAACGGGAAATTCACCCCCGCGGAGGAAGGCAAGGAGAAAACGTAGTCCCTTGTTTTTGAAACGATAATTGCAGTATCGCATATTCTAAACTAGAAAGATTTTACGTCTTGTGAAATTATCATGCACAACATACTTAAATGAACTGAAAATTGTTTCTTTAGCGAAACTTTACAAGAGGCCGCCAAAATTTTCAAACATACGATAATTTCATTGGTCCTCGTAAGTACAGAAAACTGTCCGCACGTATTTTATTCCTGCGTGATTAATAGGCGGTTCTGCCTTCTAAAACTGCAGATACTCACTCACTGACACTTCCTTAACGCCATCGCACCAAAAAGTAGCTTCTCCAAAAACTGCTTGAGTGCCCCTTAACAACGAGTCAAAGTGACCTTGTTGCCAATTGTACTGTGTTTTAGTTTGAGTTTTCAAGACATCAAGGTATGCATTTGAATTTACGTTTAAGTTGTGGGATTGGCTTCCCGATTGAAAACAAAACCCTCAAGAATTATGGATACAGACTGAACGGTATGCAATTCTGATTTGCGGGGCTTCGAGTTTGTACGTGCCACGGGTGTTTTATGAAGTGAGCGTGTGGGAAGACGAAGATAATGAAGTGAAGAGTTTCGAAGCTTCCGAAAAGCGGGACAGCATCTGAGGCAGCATGCAACACGGCATGAATTAGGAGGCCGTAGGGCTGAATTTTCATCGTCACCCAGAGAGAGACTGCACACGAGTTCTGCGTCAGAGTTGGGCTTATATTGCGTCTTCACTGATTGAATACGAGTCTTCAGCCAAACGCTGACGTAACAGCCGTGTCTAATCTATGGAACGCGTCCACCTCCTTATGCGACGTTGAAAATTTACTACGACGGCCTCCTTATCTAGGTGATGTAGCAGCAGAGCTCGGAAGATAGTCCGTCGGCGCGATGAATCTGAGCTTTCGTCTCACCCGATGGGGTGTATATAGACTGAATTATTCCTCTTTTACGGCGCTTTCACGCGTCGCACAATCCGCTCAGAATTGTAACCACCCTGATTAGGCAACCCACAGATCGAGGTGACGTGCCTTCGGTCTGAGAGTGTTTCTCGTTAACGTAATAGTGCTCGGCTATGTGCACACAATCAGTCACTGAAGTGCCATTACCTGCAACAACCTTTAATGAAACATGAGTTTTTATAATAGACCATTTGCTGTATCCCCCAACTGCCCCGGCCCGCGCTAAAAGAATCACGAGAACGGTAGTCCCTTCAACCGCTTATTCATCGGTAATTTCGATCCTCCATTTCGTTACGCATGTTTTGAGCGTAATTCGGGGCCACACTGAACAAGCGCCTGATATACCCCAATGACCTGTCATATCGCTTTTAAAATTTCTCCTCAATGTCAGCGTTTTTGATACTGTGCATGCTGTCCACCCTTCAACCTGAATGGGCTGCAGAAATCTCTTACATTATTATAATGCTGATATTAAGTTAGAAACGCTAAAAATGCTATAAACAGCCCAACGGACTCCGATCTAAATCCTGGTTTTCGTTGTTGTGAATTATCGGCTTTTTAAGCAATTCCTGCTCGACCAACAATCACGAGGATGATAATATTGCAAGAGATTTCTCCAGCTCAGCCAGGTTGAAAGGTGGATCGCATGCGCAATATAAAAAATGCTGACGTTGACGAGCAATTTTAAAAGTGATATGACAGGTCCTTGAGGTATATCTGGTGCTTGTTCAGGGTGACTCTCGAATTACGCCTCAAAAACAGTGTAATCATGGAGCTGGTCTAAGGTTAGCCGTTACTTGGGAGTTGAAGGAACCCCGTTCCATGATTGCTTGAGTAGGGGGCCGGGGCGCTTGGGAATACTGGAAATGGTCTATTGTCTCTTTCGATACAGCTGTGAATTGTTGCCGATCCCGGAGAGCAGTGCAATACCTGTCGGTCGGCGACATGAGGGTAAAGACGGCAGCAGAACGCGGCAGTCTGAGCGTTGCCAATGGCTGACATCGGTAGTCCCGAGATAAGGAACGAGAAAGGGAGCGACAGAATAACCGAAGAACGCAGACAAAAGATTAGGCGTGTTCGTTTTTCCGCGACACGTTGAAGCTCCTCGACCGCTTCTAGAATTTATTTTTATACAAAACGCGAGTATTCTGTTTTTGTGCAAAGCAAGCTATAAGCTCTACTTCACCTGATTTTGGAGCGCAGCCGAAGCCACAAGCGCGAGCATACAGCGTGAAGCAACGCCCGCACTGCACGAGCCCGCGTGCGAGTCAGGAACGTGCAAATCGTTGGGTTCGCGCTCCTAGCTTTGACTCCGCTCGCACCTAAGGTGAAACGAAGTATAGCTTATAAACGGAATAAACTTACCTCACAGATGCGAGAACCCGAGGCCGGCCTCCAGTTAGCCCTCTCCATTCTGGCCTCCCAGATTTTGCTTCTCGGGCGGTTTTCTTTCCCTTGCGGGAAGCGGTACATTTTAGAACCTTTTATTGCGCTGTTCGAGCAGTCCACGGCACTGTAGCACCCCATTTTCTTCAGACGTATCGCCTGACGTGCTCAACAACCATTTCCGTCCGTGTCTTTCGCTGTAGGCTGACTCTATCGAGTGTTCTACGCTACGTGTCTGCTACGGGCAGCGAGTAGGCGCGAGAATGGAAGAGCACATCATGGCGGAACAGAAGATCGGAGCGCGACGCGCCTAGTTGCCAGACTGCTCGGGCGTTGTTGCCAGACTGGCGGCTGGATCAATAACCGCCGAACTCTTCCAGTATAAAGGCACTGGGTCTACTAAAGTCGGTGACAAGTCAAGAAAGAAGTGGAAGCTCCCTTTACCCCTTTCCACTTCAGCGGAGCGAGCGGTGGAGAGGAGGTCTCCTCCTCTACAGCGTTCGCACTACTAAAGTTAAAAGAGGTGGGAGGAGCTTCCACTTCGTTCTTGACCTGTCACGGACTATAATGTCCGTATCTGTGCCCCGCCGTTCCAAAGTGGGCCGAATGCATGTGACCTTACCCAGTGGTGTATTTAACTCTATATGATCGGCGCTGTATATGTATATTGTATATAGATATATGTATATATATGTAACTGTATATTTGATCCCTGAGGTAGTGCAATACCGTCACTCGACGCTTGGGGAGGCGCGAGACCACATCACGCCTGAAACTCTACGATATCATTTGTATTTCCCCTTCTATCGTCCTATAATCAATTTCGTGTGCCCATCAATGAATTTGCTCTCCCAGGATCAAATGAAACTTGCATTTTGATCGGCACTTGTTTGAGTTGCCTGTGTGACACCTGGGGCCGCTTGCCAGAACGAGTTGAGACCCAAACTGAGGCAGTCTCAGCAGAGCGGCCGTCTCAGCGGGCGTGAGCCCCTTGCTCGAAACAAAACTTAGTCTGGACTTGAGACAGAAACCAAGTTCGGTCTCAGCTTGTGACTTAAACCGTGAGACAGCCCCTTAGCCAATTAACTCGCGGCGAGTGATCAAAGACCCAAAATGAGACAGTCTCAGCCGAGCGGCGGTCTCAGTGGTTAGACGCTTGCTCCAAACGAAACTGAGGCCGGCCTTGTGACCAAAACGGAGTCTCTGACACAGTTCGAGTCTCAGAACGCGAGGCAGTCACAGAGAAGGCTCACTGGCGGTTTCAGAGTAAACAAAATGTCGGACGTGGCCACGACGCACCGGCTCCAAACAATCTTTGCTGCATGGATGCACTCTCAGGACCGTCGGACCGTGTTCACCAGGACCGATTTCATCCCTTCCACGTTTTTGACGAGGAGGTTGGGAAGGTCTCCAACGGCGGTTTCGGGTTCACCACGACGGAAACATGGGCATTGCCGGAGTCTTGGAGGTAAGGAAACAGGGTTATTTTTAAAGTTACTCTTCGACTATATGTTGCATTTATGAAGCGGCCAGCTGCGAAGTAATGCTGGGGATATCAAGACTTTTGTTTTGACAGTTATAGCTTCTTGTGACCAACATGGAGCGCCATCATTGCATCGTCAGAACTTTGTCTAGTGGTCCTCATTCCCAAGCTCCCTCTATTTTAACTTTGGGGCGGCACGGTCAATAGTAGCATGGTGTGTTTCTCATTACGCAAACAATTTCAAAATCCCGAGTTTCACAACATGTAACTGGAAATAGCTGGTGGATATTTGAGGGCGTTTTGAAACGGAGCAGATTCTTCAAAGAGGAAGCGAATAATATACTGATCATATCTCGCGGGAAGCTTCATGCGCACGCTAAGACTTTGTCGGAACAATGGGAAATGTGATGGTATTAAACTGACGCCGTAAACCACGTTTCCTACTTCAGCTGGCCCACAGCAGCGGAACTCCCGGAACTGCAGTGGCAGTTTTACACCGTGGGCGGTTTTCCGATCATCGTCGAACCCATCGACGGCACCCACGTTCGGATCAAGGGCCGCCGTGCACGAGGAACTGTTCGGGAAAGAGTACTACTGCCACTCCATCTACGTGCAGCTGTTTGTCGACGCACGCTCAAGGATCCTGAATGTGGTACCATTTGGCACTGAAGCGTCCACGATTCCTACGTGCTGTTGCAGTGCAGTGTCGGAGAGAACGTCGCGTCGGGCGCGTACGGCGGCCTCCTCATCGGCCATAGCGGCTACCCGTGCAGAGCGTGGCTGTAAGCGCCTTTCCGATCGCCGACCACTCCAGTGGAGTTTGCGTAAAGCCAGGATTACGCAACAACACGATTTGTAACCGAACGGTAGGCGTTATAAGGAGCTGCTCTCAGAAAAACAGTTTGCCTATGATATGTCTCGGAGCTACCTTTTTCTAAAGTACAAAGAGCACACTGCGCATTAAATAGCCGGGATATGAACAAACCTGTTTGTGTGCACAGTGTACCCTAAGATAGACATCATGCCAGGTTGTAGATAAAATTTGATTGTTGCCAGACTGCACCGAATGGCAAAGTGTAGCAGCATCTTGGGGCCTAGCTAAAGAGCTGCTAAGTGAAAATGCATCGAGCATGACAATAAGTGGTGTGGAGGGTACTTGGTTCGCTTCAAGCTGTTACAGTGACTCTGTTCTTGTAATCCCACAGACAATGAGCTGAAACATCCCCTCCAGACTTTTTCTGTGTTCGAGATCCTTACCGGCCCTATTATATCTCAGTTCGTCAAATTTATAACTTTTGTGTACGTCACCCTGTTCTCTGTTTTACAGGGTGTGTTTCGTGTGAGTATTTCATTATTGCACCTCCGCCAATGGGATTTCGACATTCGCTAGTAAGAAAAAATCGCAAATCTAAGAGTGTGAACATATTAAGAAACATCCTGCGTTTCTTACGCTGCCATATACGATAATGAGACTCGTTAATATTTCCGATCCAAACTGTACATGGGGTCAACTTTCTGTGGAAATGCAGATACAGAGTCGAAGCATTTCACTTCACTACGCAGCTAAATTGAGTTCAACCAAAACAACTTGCTGCGTATGAGTTCACCACTTCACAGCAACATTACTATGATATTAGTCAGCCTGTCTGAAACATATATTTTCTTTTTTAACTCCTTTGGGTTTTCTTCGTTCGTTTGCCGCAGGTTTCTGTACTCCGTTACATCGTAATTTGACAAACAGTGAAGGCGACGGTCTAAGCAAGTCAATCAGCACGTCGGAAAGAAGCAGCGTGACTCACTAGGTGCGGGCAGTGCTGTCGAAGATATGGGGGCGAAAGAAGAAGAATACCGCTGGTTAAGTTTCAGGGGAGAGGCGTGACGTCCGAGTACCTCCTTCTCTTTTTCAACTGCTTGGGTTACGCTTTGCCTCTATCATTCCGATTGCCTGGAAGGGGCAGTAGCGTTTACTCTTTACCAAGTTAAGGTGAGAGAGAATATGGTTTCCTGCAGGATAAAGATGGCGTCCTTCCCTTGTGCAATCGGCAGGGGTTTGGATTGAGCTACGAGCTTTGAGCCCAGGATACCTGGGTTCTGCATTACGAGTAGCTTCCAAGCTGTGGTGCGCCATTGACTCTCCCAAGAGCCAGGTGTAATGGAATGCGATCCAAATAGGATTTGATTTTGCGCCGTAGCGTTTGTGTGTTCCTAGTTCGGTATATCGCGCCCGCATGATTTTTCAGCCCCAGAAGAGTTAAATATCAATAACCTGGAAACTGCAGTGCCAGTGAACTTCACGG
>JAZHYW010031033.1:0-12027 GCA_037355805.1 Ixodes ricinus | reverse complement strand
ACAGGCACATAAAGTGGCAAAGATGTCATTCTGCCCGTATCGAGAAGCATGACATTTCAAGATGGCTTCACTCTTGTGGAAAATATATCTAGCTTAGGTCGGCAACATATTTTTGCAGCGGGCAGAATCGCCGAAAATTTGGCAAGAATAGGGCCCGATCGAAGATAGGGAGGAGGGTGTCGCAGTGAGGGCTGCAAATTAGAGGTAAGTTGCCCTAACATTAAAAGAGACATGCAAATTGTCGCCCTCAAGGCAATTAGAAGTCCTCCAACCGGTATGAAGAGCATTCCATTTTTTCCCGAAATCGAAATTGTGAGATGACACAGCCAAAAAAAAGGAAAATTACTGACGTTTATGTTAAAAAAACAAGGGGTGCTAATCAGTTTGGCAGCAAGGCTTCACTAAGCCTTGAATGATAAGAAACATTTATGTTTAGATCAAGAGTGAGCATGCTGAAAATAGCGTGTTTTTATGCTACTTAACTTGTTGTTTATTTAATAAAATCTCGGTTGAGGTGTGCGCCTTGTCTTGCTGTCAATCCTTGCACTGTCCCTTTTTGTCTTTCAATTATGCAAAAATGTTTTGCTTCATTAAAGCCATGTAACCTAAGATTTCACGGAACCCCTCTTTGTTGGAATTTCTGATATTTAAGAATGCTGGTATCTGAGAAGTATCTGAGAGGTATCTGAGAGGCACAGTATGAGAGGTCTCTGAGAACCGGAAAACTTTCTGGAGGTGCTTGGTCATGGATCATTCGCGTACACACGTTTGACTTTAAAATTTTCGTCTTAAAAATATATTTGCCAATGTACATAATGCAAGGACCTTGCAGTCCGAGGCTACTGTCAGCTTCCGTGATTTGAAAACTTTTGTTTGGGAATTCCTCTGTAAAATTTGCTCCGCCAGCTCATCTTGTTGACCAAGACGTTTGCTGGAAATACATCCTGCAAATTATTATCTGTTTGGTGGTCAGCTGATCTCCAAATTGTATCTCGTAGGCCTCTAAACTTCCTCGATATCTGTTTCAAACAAATATTTAAAATGTGGAGATTTTTTAGTATATTGCAAAATCAGGAATTCCGACTTCGACCTTCTTAAAGGGTAACTGCAAAGGGAAAAAAATGTATTTTTAAACAGCCTAATTAGGACAAGCATGTCACAAAACAATTTTCCGCCAAAAACAAAATTTTTTTACAGCAATAATAATTGTACAAGACTGATTTGAGTTTGCGGCTATTTGGTCCGTTTTAAATCGCGCGCCACAAAGTTGGAATTATACGTCACCTAGTGGCTGCTATACGTCACGGAGTGACGTATAACGGCCACTCCGCGCGCGTCCAAAGAACGCGAGTTTCAAATGTGGAGAAGTTGTGACTCCGACTAAATTACGTCCTGTGGCGTACATATTGCTACAAAAAAATTTTTTCGCGCAAGGTTTGTTTTGTGACATGCTTGTCCCATATAGGCTTGTTTAAAAAACACTTTTTTTTTCTTTGCAGTTACCCTTTAATATTGAGAACTACTATACGATTCACTTTTTATAGAACGGTGTGATCGTTTCTCCTAAACATTTCATAACCAAGAAAAAGCATAGAGTTTTCTTGTTGGAAGAGATTTTTGGTGTTGGGAGACCTCGAGCTTCAGCTCAAAACCCTTCCCGTGTGAGATCATACCATCACAAATTTATCATTGCCTTGTAATGTTAAGTTCCCGTTATTAAGGCGATCTAAAATATCAGCGAATAATGCCAAGTCTCACAGCAAATCAAGAGCAGGAAGGCTCTGCAAGGACGTCTTCCGTATGTAAAAGAAACAGCAAAGTTCTTGCTGCTTTTGTGTAGTCTGTGTGCGAGTCTGTGTGCGACAAAACTGTTGAAATGAACGATGGTACATTCGTGATTATAGACAAATTTTATGCTAGATACCACGAGCCGTCATCAATAATTCTAATTCCTCACTTCGATATAAAGCAAGTGGCGATAAATAATCCAATGAAGGTGAATAATTAACTGACGCCAAGGCGTGTCATTTGATAATTAACAGGTTATATTACACCACACTTGAAACGAATTATGTTTTTCGCATTATCGGTCTTGGAGTGTGTGTGTGCGTCGGGGTGGGATGGGGAGGGTATTCCATGGTGGCGTGCCGGGAACCGCATAATATTACCTCGTGGGCCACGGGTTGCAGACTCCTTATCTAAAGGTAGTGGTGATATATGTTATGAAGATTGAATAGTCGATTAAATTGTGGACTACTTTTATCAACACAACATATGCGAGTCAATAACATGGAACGAGCAATACGTTGTTGTAACATAAAAAGTTTCCGAAAATAAAATTAGAAAATTCCACCTGGTCAGAAAGCAGAATATCATGCATGAAGTGCCATTTCGTGACTCACGATTCGCACATTGCGAATCCGCAAAGCACATTCCCCAACTCGGTGCTAACAGACAAGCACGTATCCCTCTTTCATCTGATGTTAGGTTTTGTAGTTAGCAAATCAACCGCGGATGCATGTATCATGAACTGGAGGAAATAAGAATATAAGACGAATAAACAAATGGCTTGGTATTTTTCTTTTTCTTCATGTGCAACTCTAACTAGCGTTCTGCAAAAGGAAAATGTTTAGACATGCCATGATGTTGTTTTTGATGAAGCTTGGATTTTGGTAGTTAGTTCACACTGGATGAAATGTCAAAGAGCGCCAACAACAGGATTGCAACGAATGCCGAAAACGAGAGGACAGGCACTACTTTTGAATTTCAATTCTTCATCATGGCGAGTTAAAATTTTATCATATACCTTCCAGACCTGATTCACCTATGGTGTTTACCAATAAACCAAAAACTAATTTTAAGCAAAACTGTCAGTTATTGTTTTATTGTCTGGAAAAGTAATCAGACCTTGCGAGGAATAAAACTGCGCAATTCCACTTGAAATATAAAATAATTCTATGTTAAGTATAGTATTCTTATTAAGAGTCCTAAAAAATAAAGAGGCGATCACCATTTCTTATAGTTTATACTTATGTTGTCCAAATCGAACATAAAAATAATTACACCAATCAGTAGCACATTTCAACTGAGTATTTATGCAACATCACTTCTACGCCTTCGCTTACCCTTATTCCAAAGAATTATACGCGACGACAATTAATAATTTTTATTAAAAACAGTACCGGCAAAGTTTTGCAAGATACACAAAAAGCATAAGATATTATACAATAATCATACTTTTATGTCATGCATATAAATGTCACAAAATACTTGCGACCACAAGGAATGATATGAAAGCCATGGCGTTCAAAGACAGTATTTATATTCTGCGTACTATATGAACTTCCGGAACGAAACCCCTGATGAATATAAATAGAAAAAAATATCAATATTTTAATTAATAAATACATACGAGGGCTCTGACCAAAGCGATGCGGTGGCGAATACGTCAAATATTTTAAGTACGTGCCAATTTTGTTCACGCACTTGTTTAGGCTGCCTATCCTTCCTTTGATACTTACCAGAACCCAATTGAAAATCTAGAAGCTAGCGCGTCTATCCGCAATTTAGTAAAGGAAGTTTAAGAACCTGTGACTTACGTTGGTGAGATCGGACACAACGGAATCACAGAGCCGGATCGCCGCGCAAGTTCGGTCCATTTCCTGCATTTTGGGGTGAAATGTGCGTGATTTCTAGCTGTTTCAGTGGAAACAAATTTTTCTCAAGTAAAGTGTTTCACTTCGCAACTATAGACCAACTCATCTCTGACAACAAACCGGAGCAGCTCTAGCGAACGGGACCGGCACCGCGCATGCGCGATGGAGGGTGGGCAAGAACTCACCGTCGCCCATAAACAAACCATTAGTACGCGATGTTGTCGACGTCGGTGTGTGTCCCCGTGCTCTCTTTTGTGTTAGCATTGTTGATTATACGTCTTCCTGGCAATATCTGACTACTTTAGCCGCTTCAGCGAAATTAACGAGGCTCGTTACACCGCAAACCTTCGCCTAAATAATGTGACATGTGGCGACTTCATCCCGCGCGGACGCCGCATAAAAGACGCTAAAACCTGATTTGCATTATACAAATCTGCGTGTTGCTTTAAGTGATGACGTCGCTCCGGCTGCAAAAGCGCGAACCATAGCTGAGAAGGTAGACGTCGATATTGAAAATTGCAAGCAGAAACGAACCAACCGAATCAGGCATAACAAGTGGGTGACAGCCACAGGTAACAATTATCACCATCCCTATGTACATACTATTTAAACTGAGCGTACTTCTCCCACCAACCTTTAGACTTAGAAGTCTTTTTGAGGCCTGCACTTACTTCTTATCGCAATTACAGGGTCCGCGTTTGGTTTACAGACCGCTGTCGTTTCAACGAGCAGACGAGAGTTCAAACGATCAGGCGGCCGTATGAACTTGAAGACGCCCTGAACGTAGTCTGGGGAGGTCAAAATAACTTGGTGGTTTCCCCGCATTCATGTTGGATCAAAACAAATCAACCTGAGGACCACAAGTAACCGTGAATTCAACCCAAAGTGCTTCCCGCACCAGCAATCGTGGTCCGAGGGTGACTGGTTTTCCTTTTTACGGCCCCTTTCTACGTTCTAAGACAAATCGAGCAGACGTAAAATGCATGAAAACTAAACAACAAACCTTTCCCGACTCAATCAACGCAGCCCCAGCCACGACGTTTCGATAAAAAGGCAAGTTTTTGTCTTGTTTCTTTAAAAAAAAACACACAGCAAAGCACATCCCTCGTGATCACGTCCGCCCACAGCCCCAGACCGAAAGTGCGCCAGACGCGCCACCACCCCACCGTGACGTAACAGAGCTGAATTCGTGTATATTTCGGGTTTTTCTTCGACGTCTTTTAAGCATTCCTAAATATACAAAGCTGATCTAGATATTAAAACCTTTCTCCAGGAACAGACTTCCTGCCACGGTGAACGTAAGTGATTGTAAAGGACACACTAATCAGCAATACAATTACCTGAGTTACACTGCTTTATTTTCCAGCTGTGAGCATAAACATATAGGACATTTCTTATAAACACTAAACATATCAGGACCTTCCTGAGGATCATCGAAAGTTCTTAACTAAGTTAAATTTAAGATGACATGAAGCACGTAAGAAGCGTGAGGGTGCACCAAAGTCACGGCTCGTGTTACGTAGTTGCGTAGGTAGCGTTTGGCGCATGCGCAGTAGTGACGACGCCATGTTTTGCGTACTCAAAGCTTGAACGTGCGCTATTCTAAAACTACCTATTAGGGAGTTGTTGACATCGTTTCCGCTCTCCCGCAACGCTCTCCGCAACCCGCTAAGATACACGGAACCCTACAGTCAAGGCCATCGGCGCGCAGGCACAGTAGCGCCTTTTTCGTTGCGGAGGATCCGGCGGAGGGGAAACGCGGTCTACGAAAACTCAATATTGACACCGAGGGCATTCTCAGCGTTTCGCGTGAACTTGATCCTGCTCGTATTGAAAAGGGTCATGCGTCAGAGTTCGGCAAAGACTCCGATCCAACGACACGTTTTTGTCCACAAAATGGGGACCACCAACGTTGCTTGATTAATTTCTGAAAAAAGGCCAACCATACAGGGTGGCGGTCTCCGCTACCACCCGGATACGACGACCGTCCAGCCGGCGTTAACTGGCCCATTGACCAGACTTGGACGTTGTTCAACTACTCTACTCAAACTACTGTAGTTTAACTACTTTTTCGAGTAACTTGGTAACTTTCAATTACAACTAGATTCGGGTAATTAGTAGTTTTATTTAACTACTTTTTTCAGGTAACTTCTACTCAAATTACAAACTACTTTCGAAATTTAGTGCTAATTTTGCTCATCACGAAAGTTTGAGCGCAGAAATGAATAAGACGCCGGCAGATGAAGTGGCATTCCCGAATAAGGGGCCCCCTTGTTCTGGAAAACGTCCTTGGGCCAAGGTGGCGACGAGCAGACAAAACATAACACCGACACGCAAGAAACGCAGGAAGAGATGCTTAACAAGCCTTGTGAAAAACTGTGAAAAACGGGGACACTCCGAGGGCTGTTGTTGTTTTCGTGTTGTCTGTCTTTAGTGAGTTCTGATTCAAGCGGTAGGTTCCACGGGAGGTGCCACTGGAATGACCTCGCAGCTGGGTGCCTGTTTTAATGGTCGCCTCGTCGTCAGCGCATACGCCTTTGCAAAGCCGGACTCCCCCACGCAGAAACCCTGGCATGGATAATCCGCTCATGAGAGCACGTTCCCGCTTCCAGCTGCAACTGTACGAGCGACGATGCTTGTTCACGTAATCCTTCGCGTCCTCCCGACCTTCCATGCCTGGGAGACCTCCTTTTTGTTAAAAACGATTTACTTGTCAAGCGCGTCAGATATTGTAGTCACCGGCGAGGATTGCGAGTTAACCGTTGGGAGACCTTTTGTTGGACTCGGCGTCAGCGGTGAAGTATACTTCGGTTCATCTTCTGTTAAACCAAAACATTTTTTTCAGTAGCGTAGCACTAGCATCACAACGAGATGCGCAGTCGTCCGGATGATCTCACCTTCGTGGCGCGAGACTTGAACCCTTGACGGTCTGGTGCACTCGCTCAGCGTACTCTCAGAACGTCGTCGGAATAAAGAGTGGCCAGTCATAACAATCTCAACATGTCGAAGAAAAAGAAAAAAGGAGGAAAGTTTGTTATAAAAGACCCTCTACTCGAGGGTCTTTTAAGATGCCGACACTCGCTTACCCGACCCTGCACAGCCAGTTTCTCAAATTCAACGGTGCCGTTCCATTCAGCGCGTCGGTGGAACGTCTGTTTATACTTGGCTGGGACGTCTTTAGGAGGAAAGGGGAAAACTCGTCCATCAAGAACTTTGAAAGTCAATTGCTTCTGCGAGCGAATAAACTATTTTGGTGAAAACGCAAGCCATAAAATGACGGCAATTATTTTAGGCTCGCAGGAGATTTTTCATTGATCAAAACTGCTGTTCTATCTGCAACCACAAAAAATTTAAAAAAGTAACTTCGATAGTAAGTTCAAAGTAGCTCGCTACTTTTTACAGTAGTTAGTAGTTTACTCAATTGCTAATAAAAATGTGCAATTTCTAGTCTACTCCATTTACTTTTGGCGTCGATAGTCAGTAACTTAACTACCTTTTTTGAGCAATTTGTACATGTTTCGCCCATTCATTCCGAGCAGCGAAAATATGCTCTCGTGCGTGCCAAGACAGAAGCGCCCTTGAAAGGTCGCCGGTAAAGGAAAGGTCATGGGGGGGAAGTCGGCGAGGCATAGGCGACACCGGCCCGTTCCGGGTAGAATTTTCCCCTCGAGGGATGCTCCCCAGAGAAAACGGCCGTCTCTTCCACGGAGAATAAACAGAGCCAATTGCTTTTTACGAAGGAGTCATTCCTTTTCGTCGTCTAAAACTAAAACACTAAATCACAAGTTCGTGACGATGGACCAGGGACCTCTATCCAGTTCCACCCAACATCTCATCATGCGGTTAACAGGCAACAGGCAAACAAATTTTGATTTCAATCCACTGGAATTCTTAGGCGCAGTCCGTTTGGAGCTGCCACCATTTCGAGCAAAGAATGCCAAGGGTTTCTTTGCACAGGTGGAGTAGCAATCCCAACTGCACCGTGTCACGTCAGAGGCCACGAGGTATCTATATGTCAACTTGTCCTTGCCAGCCGAGGTCCCCAATGAACTCGAGGATATTCTCGCGGTCCCACCCATACCCGAAGCCTATGCACACCTCAAAGACGCCACTCTCGCATGAAAGACAGCCTCGGAGCGCAGTCGGCATCAGCATCTCCTCAACTTAAAGGAACTCCAAGATATTCGACCCTGCAACCTGCTCTGTCGCATGTGGCAACTGATTTGGGGCACGACTTAAGACACGGACACATCGCTGCTCCGAGAGCTGTATTTGGAGCGTTTGCCGAAAAACATGGTCGACGTCGCCGCAGCGGCTGAAAGCATGATCCTGGAGCACTTGGCTGATTTTTCGGACAGGGTTGCCGAGTACTCCCCACCCACCGTTGACGCCACGTCCATCTGTACATTACAAATGGCAAGGATTGAAGCCGCTGCGCCTTCCACACAACATCCGGCCCGACGCAGCCGCCTAGAAAAGGCTATTTGCGACTTGCACCGGCCTACTCCTCGGCGGTCCACCTCTTGCCGGAGACCAGGCTCCCACGACCGTTCCCCAGCTCCTGTGTCACCGGAGGGTGGCGACTGCAGGTACCACCACACCTTCTCACCAGCAGCCCGCGAGTGCATACCGCCGTGTTCGTGGAAAGAAAACCTTAGCAGCGGTCACTAGGAGCGGAGGGTTATCCTGGTTCACGACAAAGCCGCTTGTATTATGTCATAAATCACGTCGCTGTCCACCGGTTTTGGGGGACACCGAAGCAGAAGGTCAGCCTTATTCTAACATCGCCATCTAGCTAGCATCGCCTCGTTCAAACATTCTACCTCCAGTCATCAAGACTTTGTTCGTTTTCACTTGTGGTCAAAGCTCCCTGGTCATCAACTTTCAGATACGGCGGACCTTTCGGGATGTCTTTTGTGGCGTGCATTGACATGATTATTCTGGCAGCCTATTTTCTCAGGCACTTTAATCTCAGCGTGTACATGCATTCTAGTTGCCTGATTGACGCAACGACTTACCCCTTAGTCAACGGCATCGAATCATCCTACGTTGTCACAGAGGCACGTCCTATGGCACCTAGTTCAACGTTCGAGGAATTGTTAACCAAGTTTCCCAAGCAAACGAGAACTCCACAATTCGACCAGAACGATCCTGCACTCCGTCACTCATCATATCGTGACCACCGGACCTGCCACGTTCGCACAGCCTTGTTGTCGCAAGGACGGAAAATCTCACTGTCGCCCGCCGTAAATTTGACCACATGCTGCAACTGGAAATCATTAGTTGTTCTGCGAGCAACTGGCGTCACCCCCTACCTCTTCCCCAAAGCCATCGCTGGTGACTGGTGGTCAGCGGTTATTACCCCGCACTCAATGCCCACACCGTCCCCGACCTGTGTCGCCTCCTGCACATCCAGAACTAAAACGGAAGACTGGCAGAAAAGACCATCTTCAGCAGGATCGAAGTGGTTAAGCCGTAGCATGAGACCCCAGTAAATCCTAGTAGAGCCATCCGACATTCTATAGCCGGCAATTATAACGCCATTGGTCTCTACGAGTACGTGCGCATTTCATTTGGGTTGCGAAACGCCGTCCAAACGTTCCATAGTTTCTTCAACGAAGAGACCCGGGGCCTTGACTTCGTGTTCGCCTACCTCGACGATCTGCTTTTCGCGATCTCATCCACCAAGGAACACACACAACACCTCCAGGTCCTCTTCGAGCACCTTCCGTCATTCAGCCTCGCTGTACAACTAAGGCAAGTGAGTATTCGGCGTCTCGGCTATGAAGTTTCTTCGCCATCGTGTAACATCAGACGGCATCACCCCATTACAACATAAGGTGAAAGCGGTGCATGACTTTCCGCAGCCTACGTCAATGCGGAAGCTCCGTGAATACCTTTGGCCGTCTGAATTTCCAAACGCTTCATACTAACTTTCCAGAATTCTCTAGCCTCTAGCCGATATTCTTGGCACCAAATGAAACCCAATTGATCTGTCGAATGGTCCGACGCAGAGGCGTCTGCGTTGTCGCTAGCCAAGAAAGCCCTGGAACCCTAATCTGAGCACTTGGCAAAAAATTCGGCGAGACATCCGGGGCCTTTATTGACCCGCGCCAAGGTCAAGCGCTGCGCCGGCCAATCACAGCCGCTGGATTTTTCAACAACTCTTTCGCGAAGTGTCAAGATTAGGGGCCCCAGGTTGACGCAACCCTCCTCGTTCACCCTTGCGCCGACGCGCCATTTTCTGTGAGTGACGGATGCCTGAGCGGAGCTGTCGGTGCCGTCCTAAAGCAATACATTGAAGGAGATTGACTCCTTGAATTTACAAGCAAAACATGAAGCCACCGAAGACCAGGTACAGCCCATTTGGACCAGAGTTGTTTGCCAATTTTCTCAGTTTGAAACACTTCCAACACATTCTGTAGGACAGCACGTTTTACACAGTGAATGAAGACAACTCTCACATTTGCTTTCAGAGGCCACCACACTAACGATTTTGCCCACGAAATCCGACAGTTGGGATTAATCTCCGAATTTAGAGTCGACATTCGACACTTTAAGGATCCGGGAACTCCGCTTCCGACGCCTTTTCACGAGCAGCGGCTCTTTCACCCGGCCCGTGCAAGTTCGACTTAGAAGAAATGGTTCAAGAACAAAGCGACGATCCCGACATGCTGGCAGAATAAAAGAAAAAATCGTCGCTTGACGATCAATGACATTTCTGTGCAACTGGGCTCGTTCATGATCACTTGCAGTGTGTCCACTGGCCACCCACGTCCTTTCGTTTCGTTTCATTTCGAAAGGCGGATTTCAGGCCTTGCGCAACCCACATTACAGAGGATTCGCAGCGCGCAGCGCCAGGTCTTACAGCACGCTATATATGGCCCATTGTAAAAAGTGACGTTCGTCGCTGGACCAGATGCACTCTTAGAAAAAAGGTTGTCGATAGTCTTCCCTTAGGGGAGGAACGGTCTTGTAACCTATGTTCCTTAAGAAAGGAGAAACTTTCGTCCCTGAAGCAGGGGAGCAACTAGTTCCTCCGTCACCTGCATCTCATTATGGCGGGTCTGAATCGAGCAAATCGATCTCAATAAGGCTTAACGAGGACGCTACGTCTCTTGTACGGGACGAGAGGAGCAGTAAATAAAAAGCGTAACACGAGCTTTCCGCGAACTGCTTTTTCCGAAGCTTGATTCCCCCCCCCCCACAGGTACAGAAACTTGCGTTTCGAAAGCAGTTGCTCCGTCTTCTCGTCGACAGCAGTACGATGTTAAACGGAGAAACCGATTCCCAGCTACTTCGCGCACTTTACGTCTTACCTTTGGTGTTCCTCGAGTCACAATTCCTTCGTCAACCGCACATCACGGAGGAATGGCAAAGCGATCCGCGAAACAAAAAGCCGCTCTCAAAAGAACAAACTCGAAGACGCTGATTTTGCGTTTATCGCGTAGCGTGAAAGAAGGTTAAGTCGCTTGCCACCAGATGGCAGGGTCAAGCAGAGCAATTTGCAACTAGCTAAGCTAGGTGGCGCTAGATACTGCCCAATTCATGTTGTGCAAAAAAAAAAAATTATTATTTCCTCAGGCCGCCACTGCGCTTCGGGAACCTCTACTATACAGATTACGCATACCACAAGGATCAGGTGAACATACTGTGGCGTGAGCCTCTTTTGAACTTCCCGCTTCCTACAAGCGAGGCACGCACGCGCGTGCCGTGGGGCGCGTGGCTTGTGCAGGGCCACGAGGGAATAAACGTTCTTTTTGGTTTGCCGTGACACGGAGTCAGTCGCATTTCTTTCGGGTGCCACCGAGCACCGATACATGGTGTCAGAAGTGGGATCCCGCCGCCTCTGAAGCTTCGGGCGTCGCCTTGTGGTTGCGGACCGCACCGAGTCATGGATCGGGCAAACGTCGCCACCGGACTCGCCCTCAGGCCGCCTGAACCCTTCCACTTTGGGAACGCTTCGGAGTGGCCGGCGTGGATCACCGAGTTCGACGATTTCCGTCACGCAACCGGACTGGTCGCACAGAACGAGGAAACTCGGGTACGAACGCTTCTCTACGTCATGGGTCGCCAGGCTAGGCAGATTTTCAACACCTTCGGGTTATCTGACGCCGACGCCAAGAAGTACGACACCGTGAAAGCGAGATTCGACGGTCACTTCATTCAAGTCAGGAACGTAGTATACGAGTCTGCATGTTTTAACAGACGGGAGCAAGGGCCCACTGAAACAGTGGACCAATACGTTACCGTGCTCTACAACATGGCGTACCGATGCGACTACGGAAGCCTGCGTGACCGCCTGATTTGTGACCGCTTCGTTCTTGGGCTGCGAGACAAGTCACTCTCGGAAGCTCTTCAGTTAGACGCT
>JAZHYW010031031.1:0-12875 GCA_037355805.1 Ixodes ricinus | reverse complement strand
TGGCGATATTGCTCGTCGTTATGTTGCCATCACTGCAGTTTCAGTTCATTGTATGGAGCGCCCAAAGGCGGCCTTACAGTGGGCAATGGGAATGCGAAAGCATTCGATTTTGGCCTGGGGCAACCAATACCAGCGTTACACCAGAGCCAAACTCACACAAAATTTAAGGTCCGCCCTGTCCTTTGACAACAGAAATGCGCTGGCTATGATGAACGATGGTGGCATATAATCGACTCCAGATCCCAGACCACTTGTTCTGGCTGCGAGCCGGGGGGCGAACGCGGCTCTTGTTTCACGATTTTTTCTGGCGACAGACACTGCGTGTAGGGAAAAAGGAAACACAAAAACTAACGCGTGCTTTATAGGTTCTGAAACGCTCGGTAAACAATTTCAAACCGGAATTTACTGAAAGTGCGCAAAAATTGTTCCATCGCACCCACACTTCGGCAGCCAAACTATGCAAGACTAGAAAAACGACAAGAAATCGCTTGAAGGTGGTACACCCTGGCGGGACCCAACTGGGCATGAGTCGTCATATTCGTCAGTGTGGCTCAAGGGCTCTGTTCCTGAACCGGGTCTAACCCTGCCATTCCGGAATTTTGGAGCAAGACACCAGTTAACTTATGCATTCCCAGATATGGTGGTCTGTAACTCAACCTGCAGCCCCGTAAATGAACCGGAAAGCAGGTTAAAAGTTCTCTTCACAGACCGTGCGGCGATCCGGCAGCTCGCTCTGTTAGGCTTGCTCACAAAGACGGCCCGAGAAGCTGGGGGACGTCAGTGACGACATACCCGCGCGTGAAAGATGTGTTGTATTGTCCCAGTTTTAATTGTTTTATTATTTCTTCATCGCGAATCCAAACCAACACGCCTCTTCTCCCAAGTATTTACGATTTCCAGGTATTTTAAGAATGTTGTGCACATATTTTTGAGTCGCTGCATTTTTATTAGGGTTGGAATATATTTACGCAAATGAATAAATATTTTAAGAAATCTATGTGAAAAGGTATTTTGTTGCCTACTAATTTAGTAATTACCTATTTCAGAACGCGTGAACGGAACTTCAAATGTAGCTTAAATAAAGGTATTTTTAAAATATTTTCAAAAAATGCATTTGAGAACTAAGTAAAAAGAAAGAAGTGTATATTTTCGGTCTATTTTTTGTGTACTTGCAATTATGAACTGTACTTCAAATACACTCGAATTAGAATGCGGCATATTTCAAACGTATTAGCTTTTCCTAAAGGCGCCCAGTTACAAATCGCTAAAGATGATGGAAGTCACCTCCAGTTATTCTCCGAGGCAGAGTTCCTTCGTAACGGAGGTATCTTCCCAGATTCTGGCGTAGCCGCCAGAAGACGAGCGCTCTTTCTCGGAAGCGATTTCTGCAGCCAAGACGACTCCTTCCGGCGTTCCGCGAGCAACTATAGGGTTCGCCCGATACGCGGCCGCGCGTAGAACAGTCACGGTTGCAGCCCGTGATGGACAAGCGGCGGCCCTTTGTCCCGTCCCAAGAAGTCTGGTGAGGGGACGTACCGCGCCCTGCCCAGCGCATCTGTTCCCGGCACTCAGTCGGTCGCGTGTGTTAGGAACCGCCACAATGTCACCAGGTGTTTGGGAGAAAAGAAAGCCGTATTTTTCACAACTCAAAAGCAAACTGTGCGCCTTGCGCACGCTAAGTCTTATCCCAAATGTATCGCTAGCTGCTGGGACCAGGTGTCAAAGTTTCAGTACCTACCGTCATCTGATAGACCCCTTTCAAAGCGCGCTTCCGCCATTGTTTGGGCTCGCACTCTGAACATGTATTGGACACCGGGGTTATGTCAACGTTCGGCAAGAACTCGGCCCAACTCGTATGGAGAACGGTTGAGCTCCAATAACGGATCCATTAGTGAAAAGACGGTGAGAGTGCAGGCGAGCTGGTGGTAGCTAATCATGTTGTATTACACCTGAGACTGCGGTGGATGAAATCGGAAGAACTTTCAGTAGAAGGAACAGACACAGAGAACGTCTCAAACTCAGCTAACCGGTTTATTACTCAAACAGCCTTTAAGTACCCGCGGAACTTTTTTCCAACCACACTCTACAGATAAACTCCTTTGTTGCAGACGTATTCGAACCGGATGGAACACCCACAAATGATACAAAACAACGCCACTTGAGAGGAGGACTTAACACTGCGGAACATCGCAGTGACCTTGAGATAGATAAGCACACAGACGGGTGGCCTCTGAACACACACACACAGGTGGCCTCAAAAAAACATATACATCACATATACACGGGGACGAGGCCTCCAAAAAGCATATGCATACACATATACACGAGGACTCCGCGGTGTCCCTTTGTTAAGTCCTCGTGTATATGTGTATGTATATGTTTTTTTGAGGCCACCTGTGTGTGTGTTTAGAGGCCACCCGTCTGTGTGCTTATCTATCTCAAGGTCACTGCGATGTTCCGCAGTGTTAAGTCCTCGTCTCAAGTGGCGTTGTTTTGTATCGTTTGTGGGTGTTCCATCCGGTTCGAAACGTCTGCAACAAAGGAGTTTATCTGTAGAGGTGGTTGGAAAAAGTTCCGCGGGTACTTAAAGGCTGTTTGAGAAATAAACCGGTTAGCTGTGTTTGAGACGTTCTCTGTGTCTGTTCCTTCTACTGAAAGTTCTTCCGATTTCATCCACCGCAGTCTCAGTGTGTAATACAACATGATTGACGGATCCAATCACGCACTTTGTGCTTAAAAAATAACAAGCGACCCTGATGCTTGATGGGGTTTTGAAAATGGTCTATTCAAAAGTTATAAGCGACTATCGGAAATGTTTAGTGAGGAAGCGGAGACCACGGGGCCCGCAAATAAATTGAGATTTACTGCCAACGTCGGTAACGCGCCACATTTTTTTAGTGAAAAAGATTCAAAAATTGGTGATAGACTTACTATGGCAGCAGGCACTGAAAATTTGCTATGTGGTCGCGAACTCGCCAGCGCTACATTTTCGGCGGACATTAAGGGCACGGCCATGTGTTGGTAAATATTGCGGTGAGGACAACGTGGATCTGTTTTTGGAGCGCAGCTCTTAGGCGCCCATTTCGGGCTTGAGCGGCGTCGGTGTCGGCGTCGGTGTCGCCGTCGCCGTCGGCGTAACCGCCCGAGGTCACGTGACCCCCAGGTCACGTAACCTGGGGGGTCACGTGACCCCAGGTCACGTGGTCCCCTAGGTCACGTGACCCCTTGGTCAGGTGACTCCCCGAGGTCACGTGATGATGATGACGATGACGATGCGGATACCGATGATGTCATCAGTGACGTCACTGATGACGTCATCGGCATCCGCATCGTCATCGTCATCATCACTGATGACGTTATCGGCATCCGCATCGTCATCATCATTGATGACGTCATCAGTGACGTCAAGTGACCCCCCCTGAGGCCATGTGACCTCCCTTCCCCCAGGTCACTTGCTCCCCCTACACCCCTCCTCCTCCTCAAGAGCTGCGCTCTAATTCGGCGTTACAGGGAGCTGTAAACGGCTTTCACTTTGTTTTCTGAACTCCCGGTATATCAACCGTGTATCGTGAGCAAGGTGGACGAGTGGATTTGTTTTTCTCGCGTGGCTGCCGCTTGTCAGCTCACACGCTTGGAAATGTATTCTTTTTACATCTCAAAATGGTTCCTTCCTAGTCCGCTGTTTTTTGTTTATTTTAACCGAAATAGACAATGATCATTAACTCACAAAGCGTTTGTTAAAATATTAGAGCCACACAATTAAAACAAAACAACGGTGTTATACAAGTGGCAGAAGAAAGTGATAGCAAACAATCAATTTAGAAATCAGGAATCCACAACGCGCTTGGGAGTAACCGCAGAAAAATATATATTAACACAGAATGTGTTTTAGGAGTTGTTTTCTATAATAAATCATCATGAACGTGCGTCATGAATGAGCGTCATGAACAAGCAAACACGTTGGCGGCGTTACAAAAAAAAATAGTAATAGAAATATGAAAAGAGAAGTTTGTGTAGTTTGTGCTCGACACATTCTATGCTCCCGTGTCCTTGTCGACATGATCAAGTGTGTGTATATTTTTTTGCGTCAATAAGAACTCCTCTGATAACTCACCTAGACGATATAACTTACACAGCACGTTTCATATAAACCGCTTTCTGAGCTTCAATCTGATAACTGTTTCAGCAAACATTTTCAAGGCGACTAAGATACCTCTGTTATAAAAGAGTGAGTTTATAGCTACGGTTATATCAAAGTTGTAAAATACTGAATTAATAAACAGTGGTTGCTAATGAACACGCAATTTTGCGTAAATTTTAATTTCAGATCAGTTTTTTTATAATAGCAATCTGATCAAATGACAAAAGTAGTAAATAGTTGGGATCATGTTTAAATATCTGTGTATTGTATGAACAGCCATCTAGAGTTTCTTAGATATATGTTCCATACATCATTAAAGTTAAGCAGTAATTCTGCAAGAAGAATGCATTTAAAGTATAGACACGATTGAGATTAAAATAAAACGCATTTCTACTTTTGAGCTAAGTTTTCAAGCCTGACGCACGATCAAAGTAATGGGTTACACATTAGCCAATGTACTACAGCAGTGTAGCTACAAATAGATTACCAAGGTACAAACCCGGATGAGAACGTTATTAGGTAAACATTCTGTGTTGTGAAATATTTGATCTGAAGAGGTATTTTAAGCTTGCATAGCCATTATTTGCCATCGATCGATTGGTGTGACCAGTGGCCGAGAGATGAGTTGTTAATGGATGAATCAAAACTGAAACAACGTCCATGAATTATTTTCGTTCATTCCCGTTCATAATAAAATAAAAAATATAAAAGTTAATATTTTTTTTAGGTCTTTGCTGAACATGTGATGAAGGGGCAAAATGTACAATTTTATATTGCAAGCTAACGTTGATGCGTACGTGAGAACAGTCAAAAGACACCCGCACTCACAATTTATTTGTGCCGTAGAGGCAAGTAATTCGTCGAGATTCTCCGGCAATCGCGACCACCATAATTTGTCCACAAAGGCCTCTGTTGCGCTGAACGAAAACTTGTACAGTGTTGAGTGGCTGAGACACGTCATAATCTTCTCTACCTGTTTGGAGTTGCAAATCTCGACCCTACAGTTTACTTCAGTGTACAAAATTTCACATAAAAGTTTGCCTTCATGCAGGTGCACTTGCCCACGTCTGCGTAGTAAAAGCACTTGAGTTTTTATAATTGTGTTTTTCAAAATTTAATTGATTAACTGGTTAAAAATTAATCGTGATTAAAGCATTATTCGATTAATCGGAAGTTTAATCAATCCTGTGCCCAGTTCTCACAACTTTATAAAAAGCTCTGCCTCGTGGCGTGTGCAAAACATGAGCATGCTGATTCAAAATATCGAGGAACGTTCTTGCGCTTTCTTGAAGTATCATTCCTAATTAAAGGTAGCACAGGTATGGGAAACCAATACTCACCGCTCCGCTTCTGTTTCACAACTTTCCTCAGTACTGGGCGCAAAGATCCTCAAACAGGTGGCACACCTCGGTTCTTTCACAAGCACATCTTGAGGAAGAAAAACACCTCCTCAGCTTCACGGTCTCAACGACGTCCGCACTCAACGGGCGCTATTTATCGAGAGCACAAGTGTGGAGAGCGATGGGCGACTGAAAGGCCGCAGTCGTTTCCTGAGTTGGCGCCCCACGCTACGTTTATGTGCTTAGGTATCCTTTGGGCCTTCTTGGAATCAAACTCATTCTCGCAGCCCAGTACTCTCGAGCTCAGACGAAGTGCGGGCCGTGGCACGCGACACTCCCGCTCTGCCCGGTTTTTCTGTTCGTCATATCTTTTCGTTGCCCACCCGGTCGTCTCGAGCATGCTCTCTACGGGATGCGAAGGCAGGAAAACGACAGGCGTAATGGCTGACTTCCGGAGATGGTGGCGCCTCCTCGCGTGCTTGTCGACATGCGTCTGGGATTGCCTACCGCGATCCGTGGCTGGATGCTCCGCCGTGTCTCGGTTTTTGTTCTAATTTGGGATCCCGTTTTCTCAAGATGTGTATCTGGGATAGGCTCCATATCCGGGTAGTCCTCTTTAAACTCCCGTCTCCCTTCTCGTGGAGTCGGCCAGAATCCATCTTTCGGCCGTTTACGGCTCATGGGCCACCCAACCGCCCGCTGCTGAAAGGTGCCTGTAGTATCACGGACGTAAACAGAACAAGCGTCGTAAGTTTGTTTGACAGCTGCAGTCTTGGGGCGAAGCTGTCTCGAAGTAACAGAGAGAAAAGGTGGTCTTGGCATTGCGTGGTGTTCCCGCGAAAGACTACACAATCCTGCTTTCTGGCGCTACGAGCGAACTCTTATAACACGAAGAGGTAGGTGCGAGGACACACTTGTACTGGTAAAGAAATATTACTAATATTTACTTCGGAAATGGACACTCGGAAACATACGCAATCACATTAATCATTATGTTAGGCACGTCGACAACTAGCGTCATCAAATGCGGCAGTCCGGGCGACTGGCATGCAGCAGCTTTTACTGATACAATCCAGTAAGGCATGTTGTTGAAGAAGATGGAACCATCTTAGTTGTAAACATGAAGTCGATTCATTAGATAAAACGACCTAAGATGAACTATCTAGCCCAGCATAACGCTTTTCCCGTTTATTTCGTGTGTCTCTTTTTTCGAGCTATTTTTTATATTTTTCTTTATATAATTCATTCCGTTTCAAATTACGCCAGACTTAAATATTAACAACACGCGGAATGCTCAAGGCTGCCGTCCCCAATGGTCGAATCTTGCGAAGCAACTGGCAGGACGCATGGATCGAAAGTTCGTCGCCCGGTTCGACTGAAAAATGCTTCATGGGAGTACAGCACTTGGAGAACGTTTGCAACTTGCCCTGATGTTTGATATAGACCCGTATATTCGAACTCCGGATGAGGCGATTCCACCCAGGGGAAAACACCTATGAAGGAGAGAGGGCGGGGAGCTGTCGGTATCCCAGTGAGCAGCGAAAACGGGCGAGGCGTGGGGGCTGAAATGTGAAACAAAAGGAAGGGGGCCAAATTCGGATTGTTGCAGCTGCGAATACAAAATCCCAGAAACGGAAGCTGGCGCGCATCTCATAAAAAATACCACGCATTTTTTTTTTTTACCTTCGGCGGCATATCTTCTTTCCTCCTCCAGTCTTTGTCTCATTACGAGAGAAAGGAAAAGGAAACACACCCCAAATCCATGTTGTTGTTGTTGTTGTTTTTTTTTTGCTTGGGATCAAATTCGGTCGCGCGCCTTTTCGCTGATCCAGTCGGCAGCACTGGCCTTGGCGTTCCGGCCTCGGCCTGGGCCTTGCGTTCCGAGCGGTGTTCGATAGGGACTGAGTGCAGATCGCGCGGGTTTCAAAATGAAAGCCGGAACGCGCCGCGTCGCCGTGGTGCCAAACCTTCTACTCAAGGAAACGAAACACTCATCGCGCTTCCGATTACAAACTTTCTCTCAAGCGCCTGACGGACGGTCACGGCCGGAACGTGAGACTGAAGCAGGAAGTCGAGCGCGCATTACCGACGATCCTCGCCGCTTGCGCTGCTTCCGCCAGACGCGTTTCTTCTTGTCGGTGCGAAAGCCGCTGGGCGTACCCCGCAGTCCATCGGGGGATCCATCCCTTCTGCTGCAGCGCGCACGCCGCGCGTACGTGACTCTCGCGCGCGCCTCAGCGCAAAAGCTGGTGAGCCGTGCTGGTGCCGGGCTGCGCATGAGTGGGCCTGCTGGGACAGCCTCGTCGCGCGTTCGTCTGGCTGTGGTGCTCTGGAGCGCGTCTTCGATCTGGTGTGCTTAGCGTCCTGACGCTGCCCATACATCGAAAGTGGTCCAGCAGTGGCGACTAGATGGCGTCAAAGAAGCCGAAGCGTCATGCTGCTGCTTTGTCGCGCTCATGGCGGTTGGCTGGGGAAATGCTTACGAGAAGCTGTCGGTGTTGCTGCACGCACCGGAACGCGAGTAGCCGCTGCCGCTGCCACGGCGTCCCAACTTCTGGCCGCCGAAGCTTCCGTGGACCGCCACATGCGAGAGTGACCTGCAGGAGCAGCAGCGTTAATCTGCCACGCGCAGCACATTGCCAGCTTACCTCGAACGCCACCAGATCGCAAGGATCGCTGATTGCGCGGGGTTAAAAAGAGTACGTAGGTTTATGTGCCGTGGCTCGGCGATATTAAGCTGATTAGGTATGGACATTTCCGTAGGGGAGAGAACGTGCGCACCCTCGTTCGTATGGTGGCTGCTTCGTGGTCGTCTCACCGGCGAAGAGGGTTCTCGGTGAGCGCAACCCGACGCCCTGCTCTTCGCCTGGAATCCACTCTGGGGCACGTGAAACCGGGGGCCTGCAATGGGGGCTTCCAGGGAGGTGAAATGGGAAATCCGTGACTGGACGAAGACTTCGCGGTCTGTCTTGGCCTGATCGGCGGTTCATGTGGCGGAAATGTCACGCCGCTGACAACCTTAAACGAATCCGGCGCCGAAATCGTCAGGCGACCGCTTCGTTATAAGCAACTCATAACCAGTGTTACTACCATAAAAATATTCAGATCCGCCTTGTCTAATGCATCGCCGCAAAATCTGTCATTCGTGCTTTTTGATTGAAATCTTCGATCAAAACACAGTACTTCGTTAGAATTAAACAAATCCACCAGCCTACGTTTCTTCGCATTATTTATACTCATTAAGTGAGTGTTTCTAACTTCAAAAAGTCATATTTTCAGTATTCTTATATACCCCAAACGTCGAATTATTAGAACCGCTATCACGCCTGATAATTGTCAATATCACCAAAATTGTTTCTGTTCAAAATTCCTCTTACTAAAATGTGCTCTTTGTATTTTTTAACCTGACTTCCCTCTTCAATCTGCTACATTGAGGGTATTCTAAATAGGCAGGAGTAAAAATCGTTAATTGAGGGACGGTTAACACTGAATCAATCTGTAGCATAAGTGAAACAGCACTTGCAGCCTACATTACAAAATAATGACACGAAATCATTGTGAGCAGAGAAAAGTTTGTAATCCTAAGAATCTTTGATGTCTCTATATGACGCTAAGCAACATGTTTAGGCGAACGTTTGCGAGTCAATGAGCATAAGCATAAACATGTAACCCGGCTTGTTCTCAAAAAGCCGTTTCGCATAAAGCAGTTGATTGAGGTGTTTTTGCTTTTTTTTTTTTTCGGATAAGCGCAGACGGCATATCGCATGAAGAGCTACGTGGCAGCTATAATTATCAGTGATATACGGCGGAAATGTTGTGACCGTCTTCGAGGCTAATAATAGCTGCATGCATGTGGACATCTGGTGGCTTTGCCTCTACCTAACTCGAACCACAATAAATAGCAGAGACGGATGGCCTAAGACCAGCAATCGACAGGCATTTGATGGTGAGCGTCCTTTCAACTAGTTCTTCCAAAAGCAATCTATCTTCAAACGTACTGCAATTAACTGCCTTAGATGCAACTGATTGACTGGAGTATACCCTGCTACTGCAACTGAGCCGGTGCTGAAACTGATTATCCCGCGCAGGCAGTTGCAAAAACTCAGCGCCGTGAAGAAACGAAAGTAAACTATGACATCCGCGGACCTCGCGGTGAAAATAATTGCATGGGAGTGAGAGGCTAACTTCGCAATGAACTCAATAGTTTATAGACCAACTAGCTGCCGGGGCATAGCACAGGCCTTCTGATACAAGTACCTACCCACCCTCGTGAAGTATGCCTGTACGTACTAAAATACTGGTGGTGATGGTTCACATCTGCGTTGATGCGTTTGCAGTAACCGAAACAACGTAACGACAAAGTGACCGGACAGAGTGTTCGCCGTACAGAACAGGGAAAGCGATGCTCAGGGGTAGCTTCGTGAAGCAATCCACGAGTCACGTGTTGCTGCGGTGTTTGGTCGTTATGGTCGTTTCTGGCTGCATCCAGACACAACCGTTGGGAATGCGTGGCACCAGCCTAAAAGAACAGGATCGTTAGCAACGCGTCTATAGTGTTTGAGGCCGCGCCATGCAGATGTCACGAGCTGTAGAGATAAGCCTCGACCCACATGGTGCGTCTTAACTTGAAATTTTGAAGCTTCGACTTTGCTCGTGCGTAAAAAAAAGTGTGAGTGAAAGCTGCGTGAGCTCAGCGCCGCAACTGCAAAATCGCAAATTAAGTCCCACCATGCAGACCAAGTATTATACCGAGGGCTGCACGCTGATAAATTGTGTAGAGTTCCTCTGTTCTTTGAAAGGAGCTAAGAGTGTAGCTCTATGCTAAGTTTGTGAAAGTAATACATCAACATGTCTGAACGCGCTGTTGGAGCGTTATAGTCTTTAGCAATTTGTAGCAGCGAGCGAAAAAAATTAAAGCCGTTTACAACTCCCTGTAACGCCGAATTAGAGCGCAGCTCTTGAGGAGGATAGGAAGGCACGGGGTGGGGGTCATGTGACCTCGGGGGGGGGGATGTCACGTAATCTCGGGGAGGGGGTCACGTGACCTCGCGAGGGGGTCACATGACCAGGGGTCACGCGATCTCGGGAGGGGGGTCACGTGACCTGGGGGTCATCCTGACCTCGGGAGGGGGGCGGTCACGTGACCTTGGGGGGTCAACTGACCTTGGGGGTCACGTGACCTGGGGGTCAGGCGACCTTACGATTACGCTGACGCCGACGCCGCTCGCCGAAACGGGCGCCTTAAGCGCTGCGCTCTAAAACTTCATACCTGTCGGCGATGTGATTGGGTCGAGGGATTTTGGGTTACCTCTTTGAGCAGCAAAATCACTTTCGGATAACTAGCATACTCTTCATTCCCATTCCTTCCACTGCGAATAACATATTAAAATATCTACGTTGGTCTTTACGACTAAGAGACAGTGTTTTCACCTTTTCACTTTCGCAAACATTCTCTAGCATCCACTGCAAAGCACATTGAAATTGCAAAGGTAATGTAATATGCACATCAATTGCATCTTACATGTAGAGACATGTGACGATGAAAAGTCAGGATGGGGACAATTTTAATGACATTAAAATTAATTCAGCTGAATGCATTAAATAGACCACGAAATGATTTTCCAGCTTTTTCCAAACTGAATTCACCAATAATCTTCATCGTTCAAAGGACCCGAGCAGGAATCCATTTTCGTCTTATTGCCTTCACTTTTGCGCACAAAGAAAAAGATAAAAAGTCACATCTGCTTTCCTTCTGACTTTGATCGACTCGGCCACCAACATGTGAAATCACGTGGCGGTATCGTAAAGTATGCCTTTCTACCGGAAACGGAAGCTCTTCAAACCGAGCGAAGGATCCGCGTCATCAAACGCCGCGTTGCGTCGAAACGACGTTTTGCGTCGACGTTTGGATACGCGGACGTCGAAACGACGTCACCACTGAGGCTTCCATAAACGCCGATTGCTTGGCAGGACTCGTTCGTCCGCAACGCTTCTGCGATCGACGCAATGAGCTTAAAACGTTTAGGTATAGTGAAAGTACGGGCCTTGTTCTCTACGCCGGAACGCGGCAAAACGAGAACTCGCCCGAAGGCTGTGAGCAGTTCGGCGCCTGAACCGGCCGCGGAGGAGTGGCGACTACTCTTGTAGATAATAGTAGGTTCTACATTTTGGCTGAAAACTCAAAACGCTAGAAATGAAGTAATATAAATTCCTAATAATTTAATCCTTTGCAGGTGCACCTGCAAACGCTGCACTGTACTCGCCACCGCCCGGGAGAGTGTTTGTTGCCGGGAGTGCCACGCCACCGTCGTGTTTCAAAACGACGGGTGCATTACAGCAGATTCATTACTTCGTGTTTTCTGCGTGGACCCCGTCGCTTGGGGCGAGGCTTCATGGAGAAACTTTTCGTGCTCTCGTTCCCGTTGCGACTTATGCAACCAGATATTTCACCTCGGTCATTTCCGTCAGGGGTATTCATCGACAGTTTCGTTGCTTTCGTGCACAGTTTGAGTGACACACTAAATGTAACTAGAGCCACTAAGTGAGCTACGCTTTGAGTATGGCCCTCTGTTCCCGATATCGTGTGGGCGCCGCCATCTCGGTGCTTGTACAGAGCGACGCAACGCCGATCGTCGTGATTCTATCAAAGTGCGACGTCCTCAGCATTAGCTACAGTAAGCGATAAAGCTCATGTAATATTGCTTTGTTCTGTCCCGAACTGTTTAAAAGTTTGTGGAGGACGGAAAAGCGTTTCCTTGATTTCAGATTACGGGCACCTAACTCCGATTCCTACAGACCCTGTTCCCGGATGAATATGACACTGGAATACTTCGCTCTCGGCAAAGGGTTTAATCACTCACTCATTGCCTGGGGGGCTTTCTGGATCGGGGAACGGTCATCAGCCAGGCCGGGGAGAGTCCGCTGCCAGTGCAGCTTTTTCCAAGTCCTGCAGTGGTAGCCGTCAACACCGCGTCATGGGGACGTCGTCGACCAGGTTCGCGGTCCGGTTCGTTCGTCGAGTCCGCCACTCAACGTCGCGCCCGCACTCCCCCACTCCAGCGTCCGTGTACCGTCGAACCCCGCGCCAGCGTCTTCCTCCCTGTCCCGCTACACGCTTGCCGTCCGCCATTCGAGAGCCCTCGCCGTCCAAGAGAGCGTCACCGACTCACCGTCGAAGAGAGAGCCTTCCTTTGTCCGGCTTCCCCTTTTCAAGCCTTCACCTTTTTTGTTCTGGGGGGCCAGTCCCGTGACGTCAGGTGACTGAGGGGAGCGGTCCAGCCGGACCTTGTGCTGCGCGAGGTCACCGCCGCTCCCGCTAGGCATGACGTATCTCGGAGGCCGGAAATTAGGATCCGGAGGGGTCGCCACGGGGGAGGGCAGCCAGATCTCCACAA
>JAZHYW010031028.1:0-16293 GCA_037355805.1 Ixodes ricinus | reverse complement strand
TTCGCCATTAGTGAGTAGAAAACGGTCATTTTCTAAGTCGCAAACTTCAAAAGACAACTGTAATGAAAACTCCTCAAAATGTGAATGACCGAACAACAACCACGAAAAGAAAAGTTCAGATAAACGGAGAATTGTTTATTCGTTTATGTGTATTTTTTATTACCCAAGGTTTGGAATAAAAGTAACGTTGAAATTAATCGATTTCTTCTGGATATTGTTCCCATCTCTTTATGATGTTACATTTTTAGCGGTCCGCAAGACTTCAAAGAAAAAAATACCATCTTTTGATTGTACTATACGCACTGAAATGTCCGAGCACCGAAAAGTCCGTGCACAGAAATGTCCACGCGCCGAAACGTTCTGCACCAAAAAGTCCTTGCACCGAAAAGGTCCGTGCACCTAATTGTCAGTACAATTGAAAAGTCCGTGCACCTAATTGTCTGCGCACCGAAAGTCAGTGCCCATAAAGACCGCACCGAAACGTCCTACACCGAAGCGCCTACACCGAAAAATCCTAGACGCCACTACAATGATGCACCAAGGAAGGTTGTAAATAAGCACATTAGACATTAAATGTTTACCTGCGTCTGCGCCTTCATGACGCTGCACATTCTGTACTGGGGGTCTTTTTTTAAACAAAATAGCACAACCTGCCGAATAATTAATTGGTGGACCAGTGGAATATATTATAGCAATTCATCCATAAATGGCCGAAAACAAGGAATTATTCTCTGAAACTTTAGTTTCTTGCAGGAGACTACTATTACAGTCATAAATATCTCAGAATGATAAAGAAAAAAATAAAGGTGATATTATTTTTGGTTGAGTTGATACCCGCGGCATTGAGGTGCAGAAATGCTAAACGGGCTTGCCCGGGCGGCGCTACCAATTACTCGTCATGTTTAGGGTTACTTGTTTCCACTCGATCTTTAAATTTAGGCTTTCCTTTTGTTCTTGTAGGTTCAAGCCTGTCAGTGGCTCTTGTGCTAACTGACAAGTCGACTACGGGTGTTCCAGGCTCGGTAAGAGTCTGTCTTTCAGTTGCAGTCAGTTTGGTTTTTTTGCATACCCAGTCATCTTTAGCCTCAGTCCCCGTAGTTTTGAGTAGTTGTATGAGTTGTTTTCTCATGTCTTTACCCTTCTTAGTTGGGACGTCGTCGTCGTGTGCTTGAATGGAACCCTTGCACCGAGCATGCCTCCTTGTCGACATTGGGAACCTGTTCAGCAGCTAGATGTTCTGAACACTCAGCACTGGACATAATGACCTCCTCTGTGTGTTTCAGAAGGGTCTTGAGTAGAGCAATCAGTGGTGTACCAACTTGGCTTTTGAGTGGGGGGCAAACCAGACCCCCCTTCCCGGGTCGCATATTTTTACTATACTCTGTTTCACCTTGTGTTGTACCGCAGGAAAGGCTACAAGCGCGAGCTTCTTGCTCTAGGGCACATCTTGGCGGCGCAAGCTCTCGTGCACCAAGGGCAGCTGCCAACGTTATGAGCTCGCGCTTCTAGCCATCGCTGCGGTACAACATAAGGTCGAATCGAAAATTCGGTGCCGAATATTGGGATTCGGCGGAGCTGAACTTTTGCCGAGCTTTTCTAAAGATTCGGCGAAAATACACTGTTAACTTGACGTTGATATATAGTTTTCTCTGAAAAAAAGAAGGTTTATGTTGTTTTTTTAACTTAAATACAACATGTAGTGCCTATTGACACAGTTATTACGAAATAAGGTGATAGTCTACAAGATAATTGTATCCGTGTCGCTTTTGTGTGTTTACTAACAATTTTAGTGTATCCTTGCAGAAAGTGGCGTGACAACGAGGTTGGGTAGTAGCCGGTGCAGTCACGAATAACGCTAGGAAAGTTTTGATTTTGAGGCTTTATCGGCGCACGCCTGCAATTGTTTACATTGTTAAAATAAAGGCAATCACTGCGTTCTTATTTTCTCTGGGAGTCACCGTTTCGTGCGCGAAAACGAATGCAACAGTTGTTGAGCCCTCACCAGAAGATATAAAAATATTGTAAATATGTATGTTTTTCGATTTGAGTCACTTGACGTCAGCTTTGCATGAAAGTGTGCGTTCCATATTCGCAATGTGCCGTTTTTAAACTTTAAAATACCGGTTTTTGGTGTTAGGACACACAGGGACGTTTAGGAAGATGGGAAGGGTTAGTATGTCACATGTGCAACGTCGAGCATGATAGTCCTGTATTTAGTTTCATGCAGAAAAGAACAACCAAGTCATCGACTTCGACAGCAGTTCCGTCCTGGACCCGAAAGAAACTGGAAAAAACGACACTATTTAGAGTCCTGGCATATCCAGCATACCAAGAACAACCTGAACCGGTCGATCGGTACCCTCCCAAGCAGCTATATTCACGGACTTTGAGGAGTCACAAAGAGAAGAAGACGATTTTAACGGCAGCGACAAGGAGAACAAGGGAAAGACCAATACCCAGCCAAATAAGTCACCCGTGAACAAGCGACCGAGCAGGCCGCGAAACGTCGGTCAATTTAAACCAGTTGGTTATTTCGCGACCGAGCAGGCCGTGAACTAAAAAGCAATATCATTCTCATTTGGCACAAACTACTTGTGAGCCGAAAACAGGATTGTTATAATAATAATAAAATAATAATAATTTTATTTGCACATACTGGAAGGGGCCCATGTGGTGGTGTGCGGGGCTAGGCAGATAGATGAAAACCCGTACGCAGAGCGCCTGCCAGCCCGCCACCACATGTGAAAAAACAAAACAGACTTGTACATGTACACAATATACACACTACAGAAAAGTATGTAAAAAGGGGGAAAAAAGAAGGGGAAAATTTATGACATTATGACGACGATGCCAGCTGCATCCCATACATTTTGGCCAGCTCTCGTGCATGACTCTGCCCCGTTTGACGGCAGTGGGCTGCGCACACTATGCGTAATTGTCAGTTGTCGGTCAGTGTTTCAACTACCTCGTTGCATCAATGAAAGGGTCAAATGAAAATCACGTTATCCAGAATGTATCGCATCATTTGTCACTTGCGTATTGGACTGCGTAAATTTTGGTCGATCTTCTGTTCTTGAGGCAGAAAATATTGAAGAGAACCACACTCGCAAAGGCTCAGAAACGCACAGTTATCGTGCCTACGCCGCACCACGCCGTAACCGCTGGGTGTACTAAACTGTATGATGGTAAACGGATGACTGCGCGGCGTCCATTTGTGATCCATGGCCCCGTCGCGTTCGTGCACGTGCGCAGACATTTGCCGAAGTTTCGCCGAATCTTTGCCGAACTTTCATTCACAATTTCGCCATGTACAGTCGCCGCGGGAGTTAATAGCTCCACGCGAGCGCGCGTCTTTTCCGAGGGGCGCTTGACTGGTGGCTTGCGATAGAACTAGAGATGACGTCAGGGCGAGTCCTTGCAGAGTGGACGGGGGAAGCCGTCTCAATTCAAAGGAATCGTTGTTATCATCCGCCTACGGGATGCGTAGTTCGAATGAAAATGGCAGATGATTCCGCAGAGTCATCTCCCATTTTCATTCGAACTACGCTCACCCCCCCCCCCCGCAGATGATAACGGTTCCCTTGAATCGAGATGGCTTCCCCGTCCCTTCCGCATGGGCTCGCCCTGACGTCATCTCTAGTTCTATCGCAAGCCACCAGTCAAGCGTTCCTCGGAAAAGAAGCGCGCTCGCGTGGAGCTATTAACTCCCGCGGCGACTGTACCTACCTTTGCCGAATCTGAAGTTCGCCAGGTTCGGTCAATCACTGACTTTTACGGCGCAGGCGATAGACCCCCTAGCAACGACGCTCACGCCGGATCGGCTGCTCGGCAACGCGCGGGAGCTTAAATTTCGGGTTCGGACGGCGCGTGTATCGCTCGAAGCGCGTTAACCTCCCCTTCCCTCCCCCCCCCCCCTCGGCCTGCGTTCACGCTAAAGCCCCTTCATGTTTCAAAAGTAGCGCAAGGTGCGCCCCTTGGGAAGATCATGGCGGCACAGCGCAGCACTGAGCTAGATTTCAGACGCCATGTTCTTCCCAGAAGTGGTGCGCGGCACGTGTCTCGAGCATTTCCAGAACAAGGAATGGCGCCACTTTTCCCAGGATAGAGGGGCTCTAGCTCACGCCGCTGCCCCTACCGTACACGCCGCTTTGCGGCGTCCAGCCGGCAACCCAAGCCCCGCTGTCCCCCATGCACCACCGTAAATAGAGTCCCATACCATTTAGTTCAGCAATGTTTCGTCGACAACATTCGCTTTTTCAGTGTTAATCGTAAAAAAGAAATGTCGTAAATATCACCAAATGCCTCGACAAAACAAATTGTTCGAGGAAAAAAATAAAAGAAGTAAGCCCACCCTTGGATAAAAACCCGGGTCCGCTACGTATGAGGCAGACATCTTACCACTAAGCTACTCTCGGAAACTCGCATTGAAATCGCTGCCTATGTTGAGATCGGCAGCGCCTATCTCCACGAACCAGCCAATTCGGAGTGAGCGCCGTTGCTAGGGTGTTTATCGCCTGCGCTTTAAAAATATGCCCCCGCGGGTCGGGAGGCGGTGCCCTTGATATTCCTTGGGCGCCGCCGGCCACTGTTTGCCCTGCCCAGCGGCGGCTGTTTCAGGGGGGGCAAAACACATGCCTTGCCCCCCACTCTGAGAACTGGGGGGCGAGCGCCCCCTTGCCCCCCGGTTGGTACGCCCATGCCCTAGACTGCTTATGCTCATTTGGTAATCACTTGTTCTTGAAAGACTATTTGTACTATTCAACCACATACCTTTTGGTTGTAAGCAGTGACGTAGCCACAAATTTTTTTCGGAGGGGGCTGCCACTGGTTGGAAGCACTCTGTATAAATTTTAACTAACTTTACGGATTTCAGCATGTGACAATGTAAACAGAAAAAGTAAAATAAGGGCCTTTTTATTAACCCTTCAATGGTTTATTTCAGTTTCATGCTACCTTTTCCAGGTTCGAGAGCAGCCTTACGACCATGCCTGTCGGTTTGGTGTTAGTGATGCTAAGCAAGTGCTCCAGAGTTGTGTAGAATGCCCTGGATGCTGGCTCATACACAAAGTTCAACACCCAATGCAAGCAGAATGCAGCAATGACTGCCTGCGCTGGGTTCTCTGCCTTTATGATCTGGTTTTCCACTTGGATGACAGACTGGCCGGGGTCCTCCAAGTTGTCGGTCCACAGAACAAGTGGATATGCAGCGAACCATGGTGCCTAGAAACCAATTTAAATTGTGAGGCGTACTATCTATTTTGGGGTCGTCACTTATAAATAGAGACAGGACCTGGGAAAAAGCAAATAAGGGGCTAACATATTCCAGCTGAGCTTGGAAATGAAGGAAATTTGGAAGTGACAATTAGGAAGATACTAATTAGGTCAATATTGTGGTTGTGCACTATGTGTGTGTTTCAAAGCATGAGCATACCCACATTTAGTTCAATCCAAAGCTGCTTTAAGCCCAATTTCAAAAACATGTACAAATATTCACATGCAGCAAGACTTTAAAAAAAGGGAAGCAAGGGTTATTTCAATAGTTACCGAGGTTCTCAGGAAAGATGGCCGTTCTTTCACCATCCTTGGCAGAGTGAGCAGAAAAGCCAAAGTTGTCATCCCTTGGGAGTAGGAGTGGGCAAAAACTATAAGGTTCTGTCAAAGCATAGATATTAAAATCTATAAGCATGCATGCAAATATAAGGAAGTTCAGTTGATTGTATTCTCACAGCCTCCATCAGGGACAGTTTTTGCCTTGGTCAGCAGCTCCATGCTGACTGTCTCAATTTTGTTTCCCGCCAATGTCAGAAGTGACACCATGTATTGCTCTGCAATTGTCTCCAGCTGCCGAGGGTGCACACCATTGATTCTTTGAAATTCCAGGAAGACCTAGAATGCAGAGAAGCTTAAAGATACCTGCCGCATACGTGCCATGTACACCAGCAGACGGAGTGCCACCCGACACATTGCTTCTGCAAGCGGGGACTGGCAGAACATCCCCCGCCCTCCTTCGTTTTATAAACATCCATGGACCCCTGAACAGCAGAAGATTCTTTGCGCCAATCTTGATCCTGACGCTTTTTTTTCTTTCTAGCAAACTAAGTTTAACCATAAACTCGACTCCCTACCGTCACTTTAAAAACAAGTGAAATGATGACGAGAACAACAAAGCCCACATCTACTCACAGCAACTGACAATGCAAGTTCCTGTGGTTTGTGATTTCATCTTCTGGTAAAGAGCTCACCATTGAAAGTAAGAGGGCGAAGTTTGGCACCGGCCCAGGGTATGACGCGGAGTTGGAGCCACGAGGGAACTACACAGGATGGAGCACTGCTTCGTTGGCCATCGGTCTGTTGACGACAAGTATAAAATCGGGGTCTTTCTGGCTTGTGTAGGACCGAAGACCTACGAGTTGGGGGCTTTGAAGTTGATTGACTCCCATCAAGCCAAGTATAAAAACGTTCGAGGAGCTGGTGGGGATCCTGAACGAATACTTCTTGCTAACACCATCAAAGATAATAAAACAGTACAAGTTCGATAGCCGCTGCTGACAGAAGGATGAAACTATCTCGGAATTTCTTGCAGCTTTCCTGAAACTTGCAGAGTCCTGCAATTTTGGCAACACCCTCGACATCATGATCCGGGATCGATTGGTGTGTGGTGTGCGTGACGTAGGAGTGCAGAAGAGACTGCTGGCAGTCATCGATGACCTTGGAAAAAGCAATGCGGATGGCACTGGCTGTTGAAACTGCTAGCTAGAATACTTGTGACTTCAAAGGGACGGGCCTGGAAGATTCCGAAGTCATCAAGGTGAGCGGAGCAAGAATGAAGGAAGCAAAATGTGGGACGGTTCCCACGAAGCAGAACACCGCAGTCGCAAGTGCGACAGCACAAGAAATGCAGCCAGTGTGGCAACAACAATTACGACGCTAAAAAGTGTCCTGAATTTGTATCAAGTGCATGCTTTAAGTGACGAAAAGCAGGACGTACATCTCGCTGGGAGGTCACGCTCTCAATCAAGTACTGTGGCACGACATGCCAAACCAACGCCATCGTGGTGGCAGAATCGGTACCCGAGGAGCAATTGCATCTTCTCTCGATCAGCAGTGTCAGTGAGTTGCCCATGCACAAGCCATAGACTATTTCGTTGCATATTGGAACCGAGTTCCTGTCAGCATGGAGGTCGACAGCGATTCTCAAGTGTCAGTCATATCGGTGAGTGTTTATCAACAACACCATCAGCCATGGCCGAAAATCACTGTTTGCCAGTTGAAGCTGTCATGCTACCTAGGAGCCCTGCCAGTTAAAGGAGTTCTCCACATGACAGTGCAACACAAAGGACAGAGTGCAAAGGCGTAAGTCTACATCTTGGACTGAATGGACCGAGTCTGCGCCCTGAACGTAATTGGAGCACTATGTCTACTCCAGAAGATGAACTTCGCTGACGAGAAGACAGTGTCTCTGAACTCAAGACAAAGTTTTGCGAGCTGCTCAAGCCAGAAGATGGCAAAATGGAGGACCCACCAGTGCACCTGCATCTTCGGCAAGATGCGTTAAGCCGTTTTCCACTGAAAAAGGAGAAGCAAACCTCCGACAAGCCCAGAGCAAGTGGCCTTCATGGAGTAACTAGAAACAAGACCACTTTCGTTGAAGCAACTTGCAGACCCGACAGCTGCAGATACGGAATTGAGCAAACTTCAAAGGATCCTGGAAGGATAGCCATAAGCTACAAGATCCTACTCTCGAACTCTTTTCGATCTGCAGAGCAGAGATGTCGGTGGAGGAAGGACTTGTAGTGTGGGGGAGAAGAGTGGTAATTCCACGAAAGGCAGGACGAACAATGCTGCTGAAGCTACACTACGCCCACTCTGGGATGGCTGTGATGAAGTCCCTGGCCAGATCGCTCTGTTGGTGGCAGAATATGGATAGCAAAATCAAGAACATGGCCTGCGACTGGCATGCCAGCAGGTGCTTCCTATGCCGCCCACAAGAGAACCACTGTCGTGGCCAGCAGTAACCATTTCCTGATCAATCATCCGGCCATATCGACTATGCAGGGCCAGTTGATGGACAAATACTGCTAATTGTGGTAAACAGCTTCTCTACGTGGATCGAGGCGGTTGTGGTAAAGGATACATCAAAAAAGACCGTAGAGGTAATGATAGCACTTTGATCGTTTCAGAATACCACACTGCATCGTTTCGGACAATGGGACTCCCGTCACCGCAGGGCAACCCTTCAAAAGACTTCACGTCCCACAGTGGTGTGTGACATGTTCCTATCACCCACAGTTAAATGGAATTGCCGAGTGGGCAGTGCGAACGGTGAAGTTGGCGCTGAAAAAAGATTCCTGGCAAAAGCCTACAAAGAAAAGCTAGACGGCCGCTGGTCGCTTTAGTACTGGCGAACACCTAACAGCAGGTCGGAAAAAGCCCCAGCAGAACTAATGATGGGACGTCATCAACGTTCGAGATTGAACCTAATTTCTTTCTTCCTTCAGCAAGGCTGGAGAAAAAGGAAGAACATTAATCTCAGCCCGCAACTGACGAAGGACTTCAACGAGGAAGAACCGTGTTTATTTGCGTCTACGGATTGGGTTCCTGTTGGATTTCTGTAGTCGTAAGGGAAATAAGGGCAACACGCATGGCTGTCGACACTACAGCAGACGGCAATGTTGTCCGACACATGGGCCTGATCCGGCTGCAGACCCCTCAAATGGAAACACCAACTTCCAAGGACGATACATACTAGATGGACAATATCGGCATTCCCAAGAAGAACCTGCCCATGCCAAGAAGTTCAACTCGTCCTAGTTAGGAGCCATTGCGAGTCCCAAACAGATGTGAGCTAAGGGTGGAGGAGTGCTGCGTATGTGCTATGTACACCAACAGACTGAGTGCTATACCCGACATTCTGTTTCTGCGAACGGGGCCCGGCAGAGCGTCCCCCCACCTCTTATAAACATCCATAGACTCCCCTTGGCAACAGCAGAAGGTGCCTTATGTTGGTCTTGACCTAACGCTTTTCTTTCCTTCTCATAAACCAAGTTTAAAGGGATGCTGAACCAAAATTTGGATTTCGCAAAATAAGGCCGCAGAAGCATTGAACGGGACGCTACGAACTCCAAAACATCACTCGTACATCGATATCTCAAACGGATGGCCATATTTTTGGAAAAGAAGGGCGCAATCAAGCGAGGAATGTGATGTCACAATTCTCCTGGAACAGTTGAGAACGATGGAAAGCGGCCTCGCTTCTCTCCTCCTCGCTTAGATTCACCTGCTCGAGGGGACGAATCGAAGAAGAGAGGGAATGGGAATCGTGATGTGACACGTCTCGTTGGCCTCATCGGCCGTGTTCAGTCGGGCACTTCTTTTCCAAAAATACGGCCATCCGTTAGAGATATCGCTGTACGAGTCATGTTTTGGGGTTTTGCAGCGTCCCGTCTATCGCTCCAGCCTTGTTTTGTGAGGTCTAAATTTCGGTTCAGCATCCCTTTAACCGCAAACTCTGACTACCCACCATCATTGTTAAAATCACATCAAAACCATAGCGACTACCAACCACGATGAAAACGAAGTGCATACCAGTTCGAGAAAAAAAACAATGAAACCCTCTGTTTGAGCTCGATAGATTCAGACAAACAGCTGCAGTTCATGTGAAGATGAATTCATCTTTGTTTACATGGACGATATCCTTGTTTTCAGCGACAACCAGGAAGACGATGCACACCACCTCCGTGAGCTCTTTGCTCACCTTAAAAAATAGGGATTGGTCGCAAATTGTTTCTGAACCACCACGTCGACAAATAACCTAAGCCAAACGTTCCTGACGAGTTCCGAAAAACAGTTTTGAAGCACTGCATTCTCTTCCACCCTGAAAATTGGGCCGCTCAATGCCTGCACTACTCGATTTATCTGGCTCAAATTAAATTAATGACGACATTCCCAGATGGTCATGTGCACGTCTGCAATGCCAGTATGCGAAAGGTTGACACGTGACTATGCAGCTGGGCAAATTTTCATCTCCTGATTGGCAGATCACCAAGATCCACTTTATGACCGCTTCCACCAGCTGACAAAGCATACATTTTTACCTGCGTTGACTGCATCAGGCGGTGGCCCAAGGACATACCATGTCCATAACAGCAGACGTCAGCAGCATGCTGGTTATTTATAGCTGCTTGGGAGTACGAATCCACCTCCACAACAAATTGAGAAAGACAATTTGAGTCGCTTACAGAAACTTTCTCATCTCCCGGGTACAGGGTATATACCACAATGTGCTATCGCCCCACCCACCACGGAATGGTAAAACGATTAAACAGACAGCTGAAGGCAAAGTTTGAAGGCGAAAGGTACGGTCACACCATAAATGAAGACATATACAATTTGTCACGCTGGGAACATTGACACCTGGTACAAAACACAGCAGAAACGGTGCTATGGTATGCCCCTTTGCATTCCCAGGCAAGTTTTAACATCTACCACCCAAACGAATATCACTAATGTTGAAGATTTCAAAAACTGGCTATGTTCCTCATTTAAAGGGTAACTGTAGAGAAACAAAAGTGTTTTTTTAAACAGCCTAATTGGAACAAGCATGTCACAAAACAAAAGTTCCACGAAAGAAATAATTTTTTTAGCAATATTTACGTCACAGGACGTAATTTAGTCGGAGTCATGACCTCTCCACGTTTGAAATTCCCGCTCTTTCGACCCCCGCGGAGGTACTACGCCCCGCCCCTCACTCTTGGATTTGCTCTTTTTTGTTGACTTGGCTGCTGAGCTGAGCGTCTTGACTTCCGGTGAGATCTGGCAACCAACAACGCACGTTAAACGATGGCGTCGGTGGCGCCGGTATTGTTTTGGTTTGATGGTACACGAGAATAGAACTGTAACGAGAAGCTGCGCGGTTTGCGAGCACATAGCGAAGACGAGACCGGAGAAGTGCCCCTGTGATGTTCCCGGAAGACGGAAAGTATCATTCGTAATCGTCGTGTGTGCTTGGAGAGCGAAGGGAGTCACAGGGTCCGTGAGTGCGCAACCACAAGCCAACGTTTACGACAGCGCTGTCTTGACTTCGGCGATCTCGTTCTGTTTGGCGCAACACGGCGATGCGACAAAGAACTGAAACGTTCGTGGTGTGTGTGGTGCGGTGCTTGGAAGTACACCCACAGAGCGCAGATTGGTTGTTGTGGGGTTCAGTCCCGTCGTCGTCAGCTGATCCAGACTGGTGCGGGAGGACGCAGCGAGCGTTTTTAAAAGTAAATCTTCCTTCGTTCCGTTTTAAAATGTGGAAGATTCCTGACGCATACCGTGAGTAAAAAGCTGCGGGCGTTTTCAACAAAATTACGTCGTTTTATTTGAACAATGAACTCCGAATTGTTGTCCTAAATCTGCCGTTTTTATGCTTCGTGTTGTTGGACTGCGTTTGCACAGCGACGTGTTGCGCTCATAGTGCGGTGTGAATAAATTTCGCCAAGATTTCGTACCTGCTTACACATGCATGGACTCAGACCATTTTTTACGTAGTGAACATAGTGCTTTTTTATTTTGTGTGTCTAGTCGCGGACGTTAGGTGCACCCGGTGCGAATCTCGACGGCCTTTGGAGCGATATGACGAGAACGTAACTGGACACGTTTGTTGCTACGCGAACGCCCGATTGCCTCCAGCCAAATGGCATTCCTTTCGGGGCGACATGGCTGCTGGAAGGCTCGCTGTCGGGATCACTCAACTGACATCTCCGAAAAGTCGGCATTTGCACGCGCCAGCAAGCAAAAAGAAAAAAAAAGCACGCTAAGCAAACAAAAAGGAAAACGAAAGAACCGCGCTCTGAAAGCCAAAACCCCGCTTCGCTTACTATCACTAATACCTGCGACAGCTGCTAAACACACACTACATCACTCCAAGAAGTCTCACTCAGCACCTTGGTCAGCACGAAACACTGATCACTTCGGCGAAACGATTAGTCGAGGCAGGCGAGACGGGCGGGAGCAGAGACTTCGGCGGCCATGAAAGAATGGCGAAGCTTTTGTTTGTTTTGGTATGAATCGAAACGGAAGTGCCCGTCTTGTAAACCTTTTGTAAAGAATAATAACTCTCATTACACGGGTTATTCTTTAAACGTAAAAATATGCCACTCAAAAGGAAATTGCAACATATAACAAAGGTTTAACAACCAAGATATAAGCTGTCAATCAAACTCTTAGCCAATGAGAACCACTTACGATTGACGTCACATAATCGTAACTTCGTGGCGCGCGATTTCAAACGGACGAAATTGCCGCAAACTAAAATCAGTCTCACGCAATAAATATTGCTGTAAAATTTTTTTTTCTCGCGGAAAAATTGTTTTTTGACATGCTTATCCCAATTAGGCTATTTAAAAAAAAACTTTTTTTTCTTTGCAGTTACCTCTTTAAGAAACTGCAACATATGCCCACACAGCACTGCAGCTTGCACATGGTGTTGTGCCTCAGCTCCAGAAGTGTCATGCTATATATATATATATATATATATATATATATATATATATATATATATCCTTCATCCGTACAAACGCTGGGAAAACACCACCGCTAAATTCATATGAAGGACCCTGTAGTGTAGGCATGCTCTCGAACTCTACTACTCTCAGCCTATTTCGACCCCGAGAAGAGCACAGATCTCATCGTCGATGCTGCACCACATGGTCTCGGTGCAATTCTCGCCCAGTCCTCTGCAGATGGAACTAGGGTGGTTGCCTACGGAAGCCGAGCCTTGACGGCTGTGGAAACGCGGTACTCTCAGATAGAACGAGAGATGTTGGCTGTGGTCTGGGGCGTCGAGCACTTCCAGATCTACTTGTTCGGCACCAACTTTCGAGTGCTCACCAACCACAAACCGCTCGTCAACATCCTGTCTAACCCACGTTCTTCTCCGTCAGCGAGGATCGAACGTCTGGCACTTCGACTTCAGCCATACAGCTTCGACGTCGCACACACCAAGGGGTCAACTAATCCCAGCGATTACTTGTCTCGACATCCACCACAGACCCCACCAGAAAAGAAAGACAGGCTTCGCACCCTTGTAAAGATGTCAGAAGACTACGTGGCCTGCATGATACAGCACAGCTTACCATGTGCCATGACCTTGGAAAATGTCTTAAAGGAAACCAAGGCAGACCCCCAGCTGACCAAGGTGACCAAAGCCTTGCAACTGCCGCAACTCGACAAAAATGCCTGGAAGGATGAACTTCTCCGTCCATTTTCCCGAGTAATGAGTGAACTCAGCGTGTCCAGCGAAGGACTGATCCTGCGAGGGACGCGGATCGTTATACCTACCAGCCTACAGCATAAGGCAGTCCACCTTGCACACAAGGGGCACCAAGGAATCGTCAAAACAAAACAACTGCTGCGAAGCAAAGTCTGGTTCCCTGGGGTAGACAAGCTCGTGGACAGTATTGTGAAGAGCTGCATTGCCTGCCAGGCGGCAACACCTGAACACCACCGCGATCCACTGCCTGTCGTCCAAACTACCGGAGTGTCCTTGGACTGAGTTGTCTCTAGACTTCGCTGGACCATTTCCTGATGGCAAGTACGCAATGGTCCTCATCGACGACCACTCAAAATACCCAGTAGTAAACATTCTGCGAACACTTGCCGCACCAGTTGTCATCAGCAAACTACGTACCATTTTCGCCCAGTTCGGCATTCCAACGGTGCTGAAGACTGACAATGGTCCTCCATTTCACAGCGGAGACTTCTCAAGATTCGCTGAAGAATTCGGATTCAAACATCACCGTGTCACGCCACTTTGGCCCGAGGCAAACGGTGAGGTAGAGAGATTTATGAGAACGCTCAACAAGCTAGTCTTGACAAGCAGAATCGGAGGCAAGGACTGGACGGACGAGCTACAATCCTTCTTGCTAGCCTACCGCTCCACCCCACATGGCTCTACAGGAACTTCACCGTTTGAGCTCCTCTTCAAGCGCACAGTGCGCAACCTACTTCCGGTAATTCCCGACCCAGACAACAGTAGCCCTACTCACATCAAGGCACAAAGAAACGACGAATCCAGGAAAAGATACAACAAAGAATTTGCTGATGCACGGCGACACACTCAGCATCACAAGTTTGTTCCTGGTAAACTTGTAATCTGCAGACAGGAGCGGCGTAACAAGTTCACTCCGTTCTACGACCCCAAGCCCTACACAGTCATTGAGGTTCATGGATCTCGCGTCAAGGCCTCTCGCAATGGGAAAGTCATAACGCGAAACGCCGCCTTCTTCAAGGATGCATCGCAAGTGATCATCACGCCTGGACGAGAAGAACTGGACATCGAAGACCCAGGGCCCCTCCATCCAACCCTGGTAATCGCATCTCTTTAGACCATCGCTCATTCTCTGGCCCCATCTGCACCGCCAGTGACCCAACCAAACTGTGCCGGGCGCCGTTATCCGACAAGAGTTCGTCGTGCTCCTCGTCATCTTTCGGACTTTGCAGTGTAGAAAACTTTTCTTTTCTAACGAAATGTTGATGAGGAATTTTGTTTTTTCAAAGAAACATTGCAAGTTAACGGAATGTATCAGAGCAAACCAGATCTTGAGTCTTATTTTCTCAGGGGGATAACTGGTTTGAAAGAGAACTCCTCTACCAGTCGGACATTTTCAGCATACTTTTAGTGTTGCAGTCTTGTCGAAACTATTTTCTCAGGGGGATAAATGTAGTGTCTACTGTAGTGGAATCTAGCCATAAATCTGGCTTGGTCTGGCAACTGTAACACTCTCCAAGATGGCTACCAACTAACGAATAAACGCCAGTACGTTGTCGTTTCAATCCAAGGGAATCCTTCCCTTTTTCTACACCTCCAACATTACACTTGGTTGCTGGTAGATGCTGGAGGAAAGCTCGTACCTGTTACTTTGAAGCATCAAATTTGACAAATGGAACACTAACCCTGTATTGACGGTCGGATACAGAAGCTAGATTTGTCACGTCAAGGAGGTTGTCATAAAACAGTTGGCACGGGACTGAACGTAGCGGCTGAGCGCGGCGACCGGAGGCGCATTCGGAGGTATCGAAGAAGGCAGAGGTGTGTGAGTTTTGTGCATGAAAGCAGGACGATTGGGCCAAGAGATGTGAGAATGTGGTGTCTAGAAAACTTGAACCGGGCTAACTGCAGGCGACTGTTATCTGAGCCTCATCAACCAGAGGAGAAGAGAGTAGCAGTCATGACCACCAGAGGAGAAGAGAGTAACAAGTGAACGACACTCTACGGACGAGGAGGGAATTGACCAGGTTATTTCACCCAAGCATCTCAGTGAGTCATTTCAACGACCAAGAAAAGGACGTCCAAACATCAGCACAGCAATACCAGCAGTGTGCCAAGGAATTGGGGTTGTGTGCATGTCTATGCAGCCTAGAACTTGGTTCTGCCTCAACGGGCGACGAGTCTCCCAGCTGTAGATGAGCAATTCTAGCCAGGTGCCGGTACAACCGCTAGCCTGGGGTCTTTAACATGCATCACGCAGTAGTGATGACGAACGACCGCACGCCGGGTAACGATGCTCATCCAGATCGAAACGGGCAGGGGTGGGATCGAACACAGGATCCTGGCTCCAGCAGCGCGAGCTTTCACTCCAACACTTCTCCGAGCTGCGAGTGCATAAGCCCCTCGTCCACCGACTCCCCCGGTGCCAAGGAATAACATGTAGCACAAAATGACAACGGTACAGTGGCCTGCAACAGGAAGCTTTTCAGAATCCTTTGAGCAACCGGGCTGACATCACGTGACACTTTCCTGCCATATGTGGCTTGCAAAATAGAGATGCATAAATCGCAAAACAAGGGATAATTAGATTTTTTTTTTTACTATAGATATTAGCATCTGTATCTGGCTTCTACAACTTCTGGAAAGCTGCCTCTGGAATGCATAGAGTGGTTTCATCATAATATCATAATCTCACCTCCAAGGAGAACTTCCCAGCTGGTGACGGGGCCGTGAAACGCAGACCCCCTGGAAGTCGCGACAGGCGCCAAGTGCACTACAGAGCAGAGTGTCGAAACCGAAATTTTTATCGGTTCGGTTCCGGTTCGGGTTCACGGCTTTCAGTTCCGGTTCCGGTTCCCGGTTCTGGGAGCCAAAAATAACGGTTCAAACCGGGTTCGGAACCGGTCTCGAACCGGTTTGAACCGCTAAATTGAGAATATATTTTCCGCGTTGTTCTGGCCATATATATATATACACTATTCAAGCCGTGAAACGATTAACTATATAGTTTCTTCGATCGCCCGTGCAATTTACTTCTTAGT
>JAZHYW010031027.1:0-18543 GCA_037355805.1 Ixodes ricinus | reverse complement strand
ACTTCGTTGGTTACGTATTATGTTGAAGGTGCCACCAATGGCTGGGGTAAATTTTGAGTTTCCTGGCATCGATCCGAAAATAAAAAAAAAAGAAGTTAAAACTTCAAACGCATTTTTCTCAAGTTTTCACTTTTGACATTGCATTCTTGTTTTAAGAAAGCAATCGTTTGACATTCTGAATACAAAGGGACATCATTCAAGGTTTCCTGGGACTGAGATTTTCACCGGGAACAAGATAGACTACTTCACAGTTGCAAAGGCCCTAGCTATACAAGAAAAAAAAAATTGTTTTTGAAACTTCACAAAATTTTACTTTTTTTTTTTAATTTTGGAGGATGTCGTTATTTTTTGTCACTAATTGAATATTTTGCAATTTATTAATGCGAATAGCATTCTTTGGATACTTCACGCACTTTTCGTCTATGTATCTATCTATCTATCTATCTATCTATATATCTATCTGGCTATCTAACCTCTTACGCCGCGGGTCGATAAATAAATAAAAAAGACCGGCGCCGGCTGGGATTCGAACCGTTGACCCTTTGATCAGCAGGCAGACGCGCTAACCACAGAGCTATGAAGGCAGTCATTCACCGCACTCCTAAACATTTGTTTATATCTTTACCATAGGACGCGCTTTGCAGCGCTGTCACAGCTACCGGTGCGCGCGCGTTCCATGCACGAGGGCTAGCTCACCCTCTCCCGCGCTCACCCTCTCCCTCTAGCTCACCCTCTCCTGCGCTCGGGAGACCTCTAGCTCAGCCTCACGAGAGCGGAATGAGCCCTCGTGCATGGAACGCGCGCGCGCCGTAGCTGTGACAGCGCTGTAAGCGCGTCCTATGGTCAAGATATAAACAACCGTTTAGAGTACCGTTAGTTGAGACTAGCTGAGACGCCAGAAAGTCTGGTCGGTACCATTTTGAGTGTTTGTGCGTATGGCGCGTGCTTTGCTCGCCTTCCTAAGTGACACAAACGCACGTGCTGGGCTGCGGAGATCGTGCGCAGGGCTGTGAAAGTGTCAACAAATTTAGAATCGCCTCAAGAGTGGGCTGGCGTATCTAGAGTGTGCCGGCCACCTGACGAACGCGCAAAACTCCGCACCGTTTGATGCTATTCGCATTAACGTAGATAATCATTCCCAAAGGATGGGTTCTGCCACGATTTTTAATCTAGGTTGCACTGTGCGGTATTGTTCTTCACATTATTAAAGCAAGAATTTTGCCACCAGCTAATATTATTTTTCTACGATAGACTTCCCCAGTGAAGTGTCCTTTTTCTGAAGGGCGAGAACTGTCGCATACTGTAAACTGACCGATAATGCTAAAACTTCGCAGATTATCCCTTCCTCATATGTAAGTCTTGAAATAACCACTCAAATTTGAACCAGAACAGGTTGAACGGTTCAAAAAGTTGACCCTCCCAGGCCCATATCCCCCCTTGAGAAAAATCGCCAGCAACCCGGAGCGTTTCCTCAGATGTGTCGGAGGTACGATGGCATTTGACGGGGTGTTTAACGAGCAGCAGTTGCCGTCGGAATTTATCCGAGATATTCCTTAGTAAATGGGGAAACTGCGACGTCTTCACCGTGACAGCCCATTTCTTATGGCTCAACACAGTCATGTCGAGCCATAACGACACTAACAACCCATTTGACGTCCAGCTGGATTATTGAATGTTTCAACTGGACCCAGTTCAATAATCCAGACGACCGATTTTTGCTTAGGAATGTAATGTCGTGGGACGCCACAATGCCACGCAACGGCGTGAAGTTGCAGTCGGACCAACATGGGCAATAAAGGTCTGTGGAGAATTCCCATAGAAAGCTATCACTTTAAGCTTTTTTCCAACCAAAAGTTTCTCGTGCGGTCTCGAAAAGATGGTAACCGACAAGAAACCGTCGAGCCCCTGAATGTCATGGGCGAGTTTCCCTGGTATTATGTTCTCTGCCCCCGGTGCAGACGCACGAGAGGCGTCCGGCACGTACCAGATGCCGTCGCAGGCCAGGATCATGAACTCGTCGGTCTCGGGGTCCAGCTCCAGGGTCTTGATGTCCGGCAGGGCCGTGATCATCTGGTCCCGGAGGTCCAGCTCCGTGTTGCGCTTGTACGCATGGTCCCCTGCGACAAGCGAAGGGCATGCATGCGCACATTGGTGACGAGTTTGCAGGCCTCTGAACTATTGTCTAGAAAATAAAAATAAAAAAATCATTGTGCTACAGTAAAACCTTAGTACCATGTACCCGCATAAGCCGTAGTTCCGCTTTAAAAGTAGCTTACCGTAAAATACCGGGCACGCGCGCACTGAAACTTTAGAGATAATCGCAAAAAAATGGGGGATGGGCCCTTCTCCGGTCATCCATTTTACATATAAATGTACTGTGTGTATTTTCTCAGATCCTACAAATTTGGGATTGGGCGCTTAGTGTGGTGTGGGCGGATGCACGGTATTCTACGGTAGTCAGATCCCCGACATGTCTCCCGTTAAACCTAATGCATTCAATGCCCGCTTAATGCGTAGTCGCTTATCATGTACTTACTGGTCAACGCGCACTGTTTTCACTTCCCGGTACGTACTAAGTTAGAAGTTGCTGCCAGCGTGCAGCGGTGCCGCCGCGCACCAGCAGCAACGACCACAGCGGGAGCGAACTAACGCGAAGCCGACCCAGTGTGAGGGCGAGGGCAGCGAGGGAGCGAGTCCGCGAGTTCGGCTGGTTCGGCGCCGCGCAACTCGCCGCCGTTGAGCAGGCAAACCAACGAACATCGGCAACGTTGCTGGCGGGGGACCAGTGGCGGTAGTTGACGCGGTTTACACAGTTTACGTTACGGGCCCGGCTGGTGGGAGGAGGAGCGGAGCTCCTCCAAACAGCGTTGTTGACGTCGCGGTCGCAGGCTTGGCAGGCTGCGCAGGAGGTTCCGAACTTGCTATTGGTTGCGCATAGTTGCGGTTTTCTGAACGGGATTTCTCCTGCTGCCCTGCCCTGCCTTCTGTGTTTCTAACTGGTACCCCCCCCCCCCCAAAGGGAAAACCCACAATATATAAATTTTCTTCGCTTCATTGATGCTAAAGAAAAGGTAGAGGTTCGAGCACTTTGAATGCATTTTTATCCGTTCCCCTTTTTGGCATAAATTTCACTTCAGTAAAACTATCGTTTGGTAACGGGACAAAAGGAAAGGCTTACTCATTGTGTTTTCTAACTGGAATTTAATGGGCAATGCAACTGTGGCATTGTTGTTTTACTTTGTGGGTGCCTTTTATAAAAGACCTTACCATTTTGTCGACAACATTAAAAGCAAAAAATTCTTTTGATTTTTCGGCGCGATGTTAGCACAAAATAAATTATTTTTGGGAAATTTTGTTTTCACAGTTGCACCCTCCAGACTGGCTATAACACCTCGAGACTGGTTATAACAAAGTCAACAGGAATCGAAAATCACTGCGCCATATCCGCTATTTTGTTATAACCGACTTCGGTTATAACAAAGTGCAAAGGGAATGGGAAATCGGGATCGCTTCGATGTAGCCGCTATTTTGTTATAACCGACTTCGTTATAACTGGTCTTGACAGTAGTCAAGAAAAATGTTGGATGTTATAACGATTGAAGTTTCGGATTTTTTCATTATCGTTGTAAGTGGATTGCACTGTACACTTATGAAACTTTGCACAGCATTCTGCCTTGCAACTGCAAGTATACACTGTAAATTTGATTCATATTAAGCCAAGGGTTCAAAAGTTAGCTTTTTTTTGGGTAGTGTCCACCCTCAAAACTCAACAAGCATTGCATTTTCATTCTTTTCTTTTGTGATTTTCGTCTTCTCCGGCGAGTTCTTTTGGCGCCGAGGTGCTAATGTTGATAGAGCAATCCAGCAAGCAATGCAGCAAGTCGCTCTAGTTCAAGCAGCTGGCTCGAGCTTAGACTTTTCGCCCGCCAATGACTGCTGCTGCAACCCTGAACGAGTAAGTACACTGCATTGCAGTTCGTCGTCATCAAGGTTCCAAGACAAATCAGCTCGACTCTTGTTTTTGCAGACGTCGAGGTCACTCCCTGCGCAGCATATGTCCTGCGTGGAGGGCGCCATGTTTCGTTGTTTTCAGAGAAGGCATTTCGCCGTGTCTACCATCTCAAACGCAAAATGCGGGATGCCGGCGTTTGGCGTTCGAAGAGCAACTAAAGACAAAGGCAGCTGGCTTTGCGTCTACCACCTCACGACTCGAACCACTCCTTTGTCCCCACGCGCTCTTGTCTCCTCCTCCTTCAATATCTCGTCATATAGCTCATGTATGTTGTCTAAAGGTTTCAGACATTATTATTATTATTTTTTCATTTGTTTGCTTTAGTTGCATGCTAGCAGTCACCCTTTGAAATTATGTAAATGCTGTCTGTTGGACGGCCGTGCATACAAGTACTCGCATGCTTTCATCGGCCGGATAATGTACAATATACAAATGTTTGCAATAAAAACTCATTAGTATTTCGTGTCGTGATCGACTGCGCCGCCGTCTGCGACCGTGACGAGAGCGGGGGAAGGGGGGGGCGCCTCACCGATGGCCCTGGACAGGTTGAGTCCACCGTTGACGCGGCCGTCCCTGGTGACCCGTCCGCCCGCCCGGCAGATGCGGCTGAGCTCCGTCGCGTCCTCGGGCTTGTGGTCCAGGGACATGTCCACCGCCTTGCCCGAGCGGCACACCACGCAGCGCGAGTCGCCCGCATTGGCCACCACCAGGGTGCGCCCACGCACCAGCGCCACCACCGCGGTGCACCCGCTGTCGTAGCCCACCTGCTGGGCAGACGGAGCCGTGCGAGTCAGCAGACAAAAGCCAAACGCTCGCACGTCCGGCGTCATTCACTAAACTGTTGTTCGCCAGCTCTCGTTTGCTAACGAACGATGTCGGACACGTGATTATTTGGTAGATCATATAGTGCAGCTTGAAAACTGCAGTTTGGTGGACGAGGTTCTACACACCAACAGTTCGTCTGGGTTCAATAAATGGCAGCATGTAAGTTAACAAACGAGAGTTTAGAGACACCGGACACCCAATACTTTGGCAGACGATAGTGCAGCTTGCAAAGAAAAGTTTTGTGGGTGACATATTATACATGACAGCTTGCAAAGGTTTAGAACACAACGGAGTGCGAGTTAGCAAACGAGAATTCAGTGAATAATGCCAGACACACAACGGTTTGGCAGATGGTCATGTAATTTGCATAGTGAAGTTTGACAAATGACGTCCGATACACGGCAGTTTGCAAGGTTTAGCAAACGAGTTTAGCAAAGAACACTGGACATGTGATAATTTGGCAGACGGTCGTGTAACTTGCAAAGTGAAGTTTAGTGGGTGATGCTCGATACACAGCGGCTCGCAAAGGTTTAGCAGACGGCGGCATGCAAGCTAGCAAACGAGAGTTCAGCGAGCGACTCGGCATACAACGGTTTGGCAGGTGGTTCTGCAATTCGTGAAGTTTAGTGGACAACATCTGTCATGTGACGGCTTGCAAATGTCCAGCAGACGGCGGTGCACAAGCTAGCAAACGAGACCAAACTCTATGAATGGGATATTGATACACACGTATCCTGGGAGTTCAATGGGGCACGCATTCAAGAACGTAAAACAGCCAGGAAAGCAAACTAAGGACATATCGACAGAACTCTACTGCAGGCTGAGGGCCTATGGCAGTAAGCCTCATTGCAATATTTGTACTTTTCAGCAAAGGATTTACTAAACCACCTGCAAAAGCAAACTAACATGGATACTCAACCAATATAAATACAGTAAAACCTCGTTATAACAAAATCCAAGGAGCGGTCGTAATTATTTCGTTATAACCATTAGTTTGTTATAGCCACTGTCCATTTCTTCCTCGCTATTAGCAAGCAAGGGGAATTATGACTGCTTTGTTATATCCATTAGTTTGTTATATCCTATATTGTTATAACAAGGTTTTACTGTACTAAGCCTTAAAAAACTGCCCTTCATATGCAGAGCCAGGATAAGGCCAAAACAAGACAGACACCTGCACCAAAAGTAAGCAGGCGACCCGGGACACTGGCTAGAATACCGGCAGGCACGCAAAAGGCTATTCACCCACCGTCTCTGTCTCATTGTCTGCGAGTGAATCCAACTGGGACAGGCGCTGCTTCAGCTTCTTGTCCCACGTTGCACTGCCGAAAAAGAAAACAAGATCTGAGAAAAGAACAGTCGCAAGTTAAACATTCAGAGCATCAGCAGCCCATTTTTCAGGGTGCAAATGTTCCGCTTTCTACTCTCCAGCCAGTGAGGCTGTGGCTCTATTTGTAGCTGAAGACATCTTCCGGTCTCTATTTTTGGCACCAAGACACTTTTCCGAGTCAACTCAGTTGGGACACACAAGTGGCTTCTTCCATGAAGGCTAAAGTCAGTCATTGGGAGACCACCGGCAGTGCTTCGCTGAGGTAACTGCCTACCCACCAAGTGGCTACCTCATGCAGTTTCTTTTATCGGTTGTAGTATGGCGACTGCAGCACGTCTTCGCACGCGTCGAAAAGCAGCCCCAAAGAGGCAACAGACGACGTCGTAGAAGCCAGTGCGTTGTGCTGTTGTGATCCCTGTGGTCGGTGCTAGAAGTCCCGACGAAATATAATCAATGTTAATATACTCAGGGGTGGAAGCGGGCAAGAGCCTTTTGTAGCAGGGCTGGGAGCAGCAAAGTCCCACTTTGGAGCGAGTTTTGGAGCAGCAAAGGCTCAGCTATAGAGCAGCTCTGGAGCAGCAAAGGCTCGCTTTAGAGCAGCTCGGGAGCAGCAAAAGTAAGTTTTGTAGCCGTAGAAGTAGGTTTTGGAGCAGGTCATGGAGGTCAAACAGGTGTGTAAAAGTGATTTGTTGTTGCTAAATGTGAAAATGTAGCAAAATATACGCATGCACATCCCAGAATAATTTTCAAGCAACATACATAATACCTTTCTATTTCTATTGCATTCAAATATGGAATATTGGCAATTTATGCAGGAAAGGCTTTATGAGAACCATTCCGGCAGCAGGCAGAGTCATGATAGACTTTATATGGGAGGCCCCGACAATAAAAGCACAACTTGAGCCACGCCAGTACAAAACCGTCTATTTAATAGACCAATTGTAAACATGTATCCACAAAACTAAACCACTGCAAGCTGTCATATAAACTACCTTCGCTGAGTACAGTTTTTGTTTAATAAAGAATACACATGTTCAATCACTGCTTAAAAGCCCTATATCAAGTTTAGTAACAAAACACAAGGCTACTGACATTTGACAAAATTCAGATGCAAAATAAAATGTGTATTTTATATCTTTAGAATACAACAGACACTCGTACATATGCCAGCTTTAAGCATCGACTAGAAGAGCAACGCAACCTTATGTACTCCATAAAATGTTGTGACATTGCATGTCTCCATAAAAAAAAAAAACGAAGTCGTTACGTTCGAGCGTAACCCAAGTTACGATCCAAATCTCCGCCTTCCCTAGGTTCACGCGCGAGGAGAGAGAGAGAAACGGGGGGGGGGGGTTAGGTATACGCGTTTCCAGTGCTCCGTCTGGACGTAACGCCAGCCACAGCGTAAAAAAAATTAAGGTACCACAACATGTTTCAAAATAAAGCAGTCCTTGCTGACCTGTTTTCATTAAATACAAATGTTCTTAATCACTGTTCATAAAATACAGTAATCCCTACACCCAAGTTAACATACAAAGCTATATCTATATTACTTTAGATGGAAAAATATATTGTCTTAAAAATATCACAGCCACTAATAGAACGCATGTGCCTGTGCTCATGATTCTTTCACGGCTAAGCGTCCAAATATGGTACGCTACCAAATAACAAGTAAAACTAGTAAAGACCATTTATTTTTACTCATGTTGACGCATGTGCATGCGCTGCAAAGAAAAACAAAACGAAACTAACATAGCGCGTGTTTCTTAACTGCGTTCGCAAAAGAAAAACAAACGTAACTAACATAGTACGTGTTTCTTAACGGCTAAGCGTCAAAGATGGTACGCTACCCAATAACAGGTAAAGCTAGTAAAGACCAATTACTTCTGCTCATGTTGATGGCAGAGTAGCCCCACCGGTGCAGAGACACCAACTCCACGATCCACGGCAAATCGGGACCACGGGCAACTACATACGCGCTTCAACCGCATGCCAACCAACTCTGCCCCGAAACCAAACCGATGTGTTCGTATATACAAGCTCTTTGTAGTCCAAGATCGACATCTCACTCTCGATGAACTAAAATCGACGCCTCGACCTGCGGTTACACGTGGTTCGAGCCCCAGTCGGGTGAGATGAGATCACCCGCACTGACGCCCTAAACAAAAGTACACACCACATGGTGGGCCAGTGGCCGACTGCGTTTCCGCTAAATTTAAAGAAAACACACCAAAAAAAAAAAGCTGAAATTAGCGTTTTGGAGCAGGCTGGCGCAGGGAAGTGAATTGGCGCAGGGTGGCGCAGATAGGCGCAGCGCTTCCACCCCTGTATGCTCCATCCAGGTACGTAGGCAGGATTTTGTTTCGGGGGGGGCCCGCCCATGACAAAATGCTGTATGAGGGGAGCGGGGAGAGGAGGCCCCAGCAAAATGGAAGATTTCGGGGGGGGGGGGCCCGGGCTCCATGCCCCCACCCCCCTGGTTACGTGCCTGACTCCATCATCCATTAAAAGCTTCATGTCTTGTCACAGTGAACGATCTAGAAAAAAACAAATCGTCGTATTGCCCGCACCGAGTAAAATTTAAACATGTATGGTCCGCGGACTAGTCTGAAAAATTTGGTAGTTTTGTCGCCGTTGTATTCATATGCTTCTCCTTGTAGGCCTTGGCGACTCCAGCGGCGTAACTTTTTTTGTGGTGCACGTCGAGACACATGGAAGACGCAAGGATGTGTTTAGGCTTACGACACGAGGCACTACTTGCAGCCTTTGCCATAGGGAAGCAGACAAGTGGACAGAGAATTACTAAGGTGCAAAGGGGGCACACTGTTACAATGGCGACACATACAATGCAACTTTCAAGTCGTGCGCAGAAGATCTAAGACGCAGCAAAACAAAAGTTGAGCAACTGAAAGGCTAATCTGCGCAACAAATCTATCAATACCATCACACATTTGCACTCAACCACTTTGTGACAAAGTTGGTTTATTTGCATTCCTTTCACCAGTAGTAAAAGAAACGCTAATAAGTTGAGACGTCTTGCGAAGTTGACACTGCAGACGTCAACTCCGCAAGACGTCTGCAGTGTCCGACGGATGTGGGGGGCCACAATATCTACCCAAGCACTTCCTACACTCAGTGTCAACTTTTCCGTGGAACGTTGTCAAGACTAGCATAGTTTCCACATGGCTTTGTCTGTGCGAGTCGGGCAGAAGGTGAAGACGCACGCTCTCTCAGCAGCGCGGGGCTGCAGCAGTGTGGAAGCTACGCTAGCCTTGGCAATGCTCTGCAAGACGAGCAGACGCCAAGTACGACGGTGTAAGGGGAGCCTGGCGATACACTACTGAGGTGACTCTACCGGGCAAAAACGCCCAAACTGTCGCGCCTAAAGCACCCGGATAATATTCACGCTTCCCCCGTCTCTCATGCCCGAGTCCCACTAAAGCCACAAAGAGAAGCAACCGACACTGACAAGCCAGAAGCACATGGAGCATGCACACAAAGGTATCTTTGGCAGGCTTGCAGTATCTCGTCGCTCGTGAAATAAGCACGAGCGGTTGCAAGCCTGTCGAAGACACCGCAGCGTGCATGCTGCACACGTTCGAGTCCCGCTGGCGTCGGCCGTTTCTGTTTGTCGGTATCGTGAGACTATGGCATTACGAGCGTCGACAATTGTACTGCAAGAGCGCAAGACGTGTGCCATTTGCATTGGCACTACTTGTAAGGGGCTTTAGTTGTGCCCACCTTTCTGCATCTCCCTCCTCCTCTTCTTCCTCCTCCTCCTCTTCCTCATCCTCTTCGTCTTCCTCGTCCTCTCCGTCCTCCTCCTCTTCCTCCGAGGACTCTTCGCTCTCGGAAGAATCTAAAGAGGCGTCTGCGTTTGAGACCAGCGACATGTATGGCTTTCCAGGGGCGCCGCAAACGGCGCGTTCCGTCCGGGGTGTCTGCCCCTGACGAGGAACCTTCTCCGCCGTCCGCTTCGGAGGCCACCGACCTTCCTCGTCTCCACCGGCCCCAACAGGGCCTGCCACGTCCTTGCTGCGGTCTGCACGGTCGACGTTGCACAAAATATCAAAGGTCACCGAAAGGAAGGCCGTTGGTACTTCCCCATGACCCCATCTGCCCCCAAAAACATCTTCTACAGAAAGCACTAGGATAACGCGTTGACCAGTGCTACCAAATTAGCGGTTTTCACTCTCGTCTAATGGAAGAAATTGCCATTTTGCAAGCGGCAAGAATTTTGAGCAGTTTTCAAGTTCGCGGTAAATTAAAGTCGAGGGGTCATCCTCTTTGCATACAGTTGACGACCAATTTTTCGGACGCCGATAATTCGGACTCTTTCAATACTTTGGACCTAAAGGCGGAACCGCGACCTATCCGATAAAAACGGCGCACATTCACGACCGACATTTCGGACAGATCAAAGATTGAAAGCTTAATTTTTCTGACAAATTCGTCGCGAGCGATCGGCGGATTGCTGCCGAGAAGCCGTCATCTCAGATTCTATGTTGGCCGTGCGCTAGCTCGGCGTCAGTCTGCCATGTCCTACCACTAGGTGATGCTACGCAATAGGCTTTTAGGGGCGAAGCTCCTTAGGGGCTAGCCATGTCCGTCCGTCCGTCCATCTGTCTGGCGTCCAGTGCTCGTGTTCCTGCTCGTGAGCTGACATGCTCACAAGCACGTAAGCACGTGCTCATGTTAAGCAAAAAAAAAAAACAAAAAAAGATGAAAAAAATATGTTTGCGCAGTTAACAGGATTCGAACTGTGCGGGGAGACCCCAATGGATTTCTAGTCCATCGCCTTAACCACTCGGTTACGACTGCGGGACGAGTAGGGGGCTCTGAGATGTGGTAGTAACTCGAGAGCTGGCGATGTCATGGATGAAACGTTGCATGTAGCCGCTCAACGTCTATACAGGAGAGGGTGCTGCGGTCAAATGCGTATATAATCGCGTTAAACTTTGCATGCATTGGCTCAACGTTTATAGACGAGAGGGCGCTGCGGTCAAATGCTCAAATGCGTATATAACCACGTTCCATACCACACATTCTCTTTCTGACATGAACTGTTGACTTAAGCGGTGGAGATGCATTCCCATCGGTTTCTAGCGGATCCAAGCTTGATCTGCTAGAAGAACCACTGGCTCTGCATTTCACCGACCATAAAGCAGTAATAATGAAGTCGAAACGCAACCCAGAACTCAACACTACCTATGAGCAATAGAAAAAAATCAGCACCATCAGCACTACCCATGAACAATAAAATCAGTATCATCAGCACCACCAGAGCTTCGCCCCAATCAACATCATTCACCATGTGGAGATGCGGTCAATTTTCTTTTTCCTTCCTCTAACTCCGCGTTATTATTGTCGTCATCACCACTTTGCTCCATCCGTTTGCCATTCTGCAGTCGGGGACTCGCGCCTCTCGTCTCGTCTCGGTGAATCGTGCTTTCCAACTACGCCGGCTCCGACGTCACGGCCTCATCTGTTCTTCTGCCGCCGCAAAGTGTCGCTAAGACGCGTGGGTTCTCGAGCTAATTGAAATGGCTGAACGCGAGCGGAGGCATAACCTGAAGCGAGGCAGTATCGACGGCTTTTTTTAAGCCCGCTTAGACGTAACAAAGGTCCCCGCGGAGTGCGAAAAATTGGTCAGCGACTTACTCTCGCCAAAATTGTTGTCAGCGTCACTAACGCTCGCAACACCGTCCATCTTTGAATTGATTTGTGAGTGAATGTATGAATACATTTGCTGAGTCTGGCAAATAAAATGGGACCCAGTAAGGTATGCACGAGAAATCGGAACACTGGTCAGCGAAAGTTCTGAGCGACCTCGGATGAGTCGGATACCCCCACTGGAAAAGGAAACTTTCTGCAAAGCGTGCGAATTTGGAGGTCGAAGCTACGAACTGCCGCCAAATGTTGGGCAGAAGATTGAAACGACGGAGGTTTATGTCGGCGGGTGTGGCAACACACCTGGCAACAGCAAGATAAAGCGGTGTACGAAAACGAGACAAGTCCAAAAAAAGGAAGCTCCCTTCTAAGGGGTCTTTTATTTACTGCACTGTTTAAAAAGTTATTCTTGCCCTCCATATAAAATTTAGTGGTTTTAGCAGTTCTTTGGGTTTTTGTTTCGACCTGGCAACTTTCGTGCTGACACACAATCCGGCTAATTGCTTGCTGCAAGAACACGTGTATTTGCTGAGAAAAAAATGTACTGAAACCGCAGGGCAAGTCCTTGGGGGATAGAAAAATTGTTTTACGGATTTCAGTACTTCAGCTAATGAATATGTGCCATGGACAAAATCTTACTTCAAAAATACACGGGCATCTTTGTTGCTATCATTCTATACCAAAAACAAAAATATAGACAGGATACCAATTAGCCATCTTGAGCACTTTGTCGCTATTGTATGTGAGCGAGATAAGAAAAAAAGCGAAGGTCTCATCATGTGACTATATGTTATCAGGTCCCATGACCACATTGTGCGACTGACGTGGACACCGGACCAGGTCACATGACTTAACCGTGTCATGCGACGTCACGAGGTCTTGGATGTAGGCTCCATCCGTGATGTGACATCTCTTTTCAGAATCACTTCCCCTAGCAAAAAAACCCAATTCTCGGTTAAAACAGTGGGAAGGCCTCGAGCGACCACTTCTCTACTGGTGGACTTTGTGACAAAAAAAGCAGATTTCGAGCTGCAATCGTTTTTTTTCTTGGTTGTTGTGGACCCGTTCCTTTAAGTGGTCAGTTTCTTGGCAGCCAAAATGGGCCTGTAAAACAGGCGAGGACGACATCAACGGGAAAGGAAAACCCAAACAAGCTAAGGTTTTCACCCGACACCTGACTCATCTCAGATTGCGTTTCTTGAGTAACGTCAAGATCTACCTGCCATGCTTCTGAGATTCACCAACACAAAAAATGGCACCAACAAAGAACAACTTCAATGCAAATTAATAGAAAAAATGCCAGAAAATGTTGCTCAGCAGATGAAGTGCAATTTGTAACACTGCCTCTTGAAGAACATGGTAGGAACAAAGGTAAAAGACATTGTGGAAGAATTCCTAAAAAGCACCCTCGACCAAACGAAATTGAATATTTCCCAAAGTGCAACATCAGTGGTGGCATTTACCAGCCAAGTTATAACTCCATCTTGGTTCAGCAAATAAAAAAACAGTCCGCCCGAAAAACCGAGTTTGTTAATCCAATCTTTCAGCGGAGATGGACGCAAAACCAACCAATCCAATACACAACCGTAAAAAATGTCAGTTTTCGTCTTCTGGGAGCCGATTCCTCACACTTACTTTCAGCCATAAAAAATGTAGCGTAAAACGCGCATATTCCGGCACACCTGACCGCAGCCCAACGCAACAACAAGCGATCACCTTTCTCGGCTGCCGATGCCTCGACGTCCCTCGACGCAGCCGAACAGTCCCCGTTGACCAGCTTGTCTTCATTAGGCTTAGCGGGGTCCTCCTCCCCGCGTTAGGCTTAGCACCGTCCAGCTTGGCCACCTCCTTGGCCAGCTCCTTGGCCCTGGCGCTGTAGCGGGCCAGGAGGTCCTCAATGGGCATCTCGGCCTCGGCGCTCAGAAGCTCCGCCTCCCCTCGTCCGGCGATGCCTCCGCCGAATCATCCGAGCTGGCGCCGGCCAACATCTTGAGCTCCGAGAGTCCACTAGGCGTGATGAGGGTGGCGTCGAACTGGAGGAAGCCCTCGCACAGCGCCTCCGTCAGCTCTCCCTCCGCATAGCTCTTGAGGGACTTGACGAAGTCGGGGAGCTTCAGGGCACAGTATTTGGCAACCTCGGAACCTGGAACCACGCAAAAACCCCCAGAGTTGAAATAACGTTTAGAAACAGGGTCAAATTGATTGTTGGAAGGCAGTCAATTCTGCATTTAGAGGAAGGGCTGGATTGAGAGTCAAGACCATAAGAAACAGCTACATATCAGAGTCATCCAAGACCCATGAATTTAGGTATTGCCGAAAAAAATGATAAGGAACAACAATGCACCTAGTCACCCAAGACCCATGAATTTTAGCTATTGTAGAAAAAAACGAGTTCCAATAGATTTTTAGAAAAATAGAACGGAGGACAATATTTTGAGCAGGAATGTGAATGCTGCATAGAAACCGGGCATCTTCCTTGTATGCCTCCAGCACGCTTTCATTGCCACTCAAGTGTTCTGTACAAGTTATGCCAAGAGGGAAACCGGTATGGACTGTGGGAGCTCTGTCGGGTGTCTCTAACCACCCTGTGTCCCTGCCACCCCACCAAATGGATAACAAATATGAAATACACAACGTCAACTGGGCTACCCTTTTGCCCATGATGAACGCAGTAACTATCCCTATGCCCATGGTAACTCCTAAAGAAACAAAGCAGCGTCCGATATAACTTTATTGTAAAATCCCGTAAGGACGCTCGCCCCCGAGAGATTGCCCATCCCGTTTTTCTGGCTAAATATCTGTAACATAAAAATTCTGAAACATCGCCCACCCCCGATTCCCGTTGGACGTCAAGCGATGTCCGAAGGGGAATCGCGCATCAACAGCACGATCGGCGGTACCGGTACATCCGAGAAAAGAGTTCACAGAGGGTTCCCGCGCTTTGTCTGCGATCTGCGCACGTGATATCGGCTCCCGTAATACGCGAGTTGTTCCCGAGTGTACATTGCACCGTGAAATGCGATTCTGTTGCGTCCGCGATCTGCGGTATTCGTTTCCGTGACATGCGAGTTCGTAGCGTATTCCTGCGTTTTTGTCCGCGATCTGCGTGCGCGATATTGGTTTCTGTGACAGGCAAGACTGTAGTCGGTTGCCTGTGTCTTTGTTGCACCATGAAACTTGAATCTGCTGTGTCCGCGACCTGCGGTATCAATTCCCGTGAGATGTGAATTCTTGGCGCGTTTCCGCGGAGTCCTTCGCACCAAGGAACGCGAATCTCCTGAACACAACCAAACATGAATTATGAATGATACACCTCAACCTACATGCTACCACGACGAAGTGCAGAAGCAGTCACGTGATCCTTGGTACTACGTCCCGACAAGGAGCCACCAGGTGGTGCCACTCCATCCTCTCGGGGCAAATAATCACGTTGTTTTATAACACGAGCAATGTTTTAAGACACGTTTCCAAAGTCTGGGAATTAGACAACATGGAGGAGGATCACATTGCTCGAATCTGCGGCGCACGCGGAGTGATACGTGACCGGCACATCCGGGCACTTTGGACCAGACAACAAGGCACAGCTATGGCTTGCGAAAGCACGACGTTTTTTTTTTTTTTGCTCAATCTACGTTCTATTGAGGGCATAGTAGAAATAAACAGGAGAACAAATGACAGGACGACGGCACACGCGACGGCGTGTCGCCGCACTATATTTTCTTTGCTTCGCGAGAATTTAATATAAGACCTAAATATTTCTATCAGGTTGCAGTGCATAAAATTCTTCAACAATATCAAATGAGCAGAAAATGGGCTCAACGTTAACTGCCATTAAATTCTGCCTCGTCAGTTTTTAAGTCACAGGGACACATCTACACACCATCCACACTGATGGAGATATGAACTTCTGTACCCCCAACCACAAGGACTAGGTCTATAAACCGGTTTTAAAGCCTTCATTTATTTCATCCTGCTGAAAGAATGTTAGACTGTGTAATTTGTGGCCAATGCAGTACAACGTAAACAGCAACATGCACTTTTATATTGATCCATGAAGCTTGTCTCCCATAAATAGTATCAAGAAACTGCAAAGTCCCAAACGAACGCCCATGCTGGAAGATTGCCCATCCCATTTTTCGGGTTGAATATCCTTAGGGTGAACAACAAAACCCACCCACAACAATGAAACATATGCAATGCTCCTGATTCAATTCACTAGATGGATGGATGAATGGATAATAACGGCTGTACCCGTTATGCTGGGCGGTAGCTTGCGCCACCTAGCCTGGAAAACAATAACAAAAACCCGATTTCCCCTTTCAAGCCAATACGTTTATCTCACTATAACCAGGCCATGAAGATGATCGCGAGGCAGACTTTTGGAGGATCGGGCAAAAAAACTAAAACATCACGCTCCACCTCCTCCCCCCCAGTGAGGGGAGTCGCCGATTTTCCTCTCGTCGAATCTAGTCAGCTTCACCTAACACCAGACCCACTGGGGGACAGGGTTGAGACTTTGGGCTGGAGCCACGTGGGATTTAAAATTTTCCTCTGTCGTTCAATTATCCCTCGATAATTTCCACAAAAACTTCAACCTCCTTTTCGTTGCCTCTACTCTTTTATAATCCCCCCTTCCATCACCTCCAGCGAAACCGAGGGCCACCGGTACATCTGTCACCCCTTCGGGAAGGGCAGGATTAAGCTCCTTACCTTTTAGAATCACATGCCTCAATTGTTTCCGTCTCCTCCACATAATGCGCACATTGTATCCGTGTCTTCTATTTTGGCCCTATACGCGTTTGTTCCTAAGACTCCCGTTCTCGCCTCAAATAGTTAAATCGTAGAATAAACCTTCCTTCTTTATTTCTCGCTTTTGCGACCCATTAATCGATAAAGCTGACATCGCCTGCATTTCGTCCTCCCACATTCATCTCCCTGCCTCCTTAAAGGGGCCCTGCAAGGACTTTCTGACTGGTTTTTTAGTTTGCACCGAACCTGAGCGCACTGAACGTCCCAACTTAATTGAAACTCTCCATTTCTCGGAATTTCGCTTCATTTTAAAAGGTATAGGCAAACTAAAGTTACAAAAACAAGCGGAAAATGACCTCCATCATGGCGTCCTTGGTCGCTTGAGTGTCCCGTGAACTAGTGGAGGGGCAGGGAGCTCAGCGAGCGCTCATCGCTGCCGCACTCCGTGTTGGCGGCTCGAGAGGGTGCAGCTAAAGCGTGTTCTGGATAGGCTGTATGTAGCGGGCAGCTAGAGCGGCTCTCATTGCATTTGCTGCGCGATTAAACACAAATTCGGCATGACACTTCATTGGCCACAAACGACAGCAAACACAGGGTAAAGATCAGTTCAGAATGGGAGCCACTTCGCGCTGCCATACCGCGAAACGGCCAAACCGCAAGACAAACCTGCTCGCCGAAGGCCTTGGGAACGCTCAGAGCCGGCCGGGTCCTTCGGTTCCTACGGCCGCAGCGCCGCCGCGTACATCCGGGACCTTTCCCGTGTCGGCGCCTGATCCCACTAGTACTCCTTTCTAGTATGCGCCGCCTTTTCCACCGCTTGGTGGCGGGTATGTCGACGGGTCATTTCTTGTTTCTGTACTTTATAAACTGCATTTGTTTCTTTTCTGATCTAACATACTGAACAAAAACCATTTTTATAAATAATTGAAACAGTTCGCGCCACCTATATTTTGTATTTTGACTAAAAAGAAGCTTTTAGCGGCTCCGACCAGTAGTAAGCCCAGGACCAAAGACTTCACATTTTGCGCGCTTTCGGCACTGCAGGTCGCCCCCGTAGGTGGAGGAGGTTTCCACGTCGCCCAGTTAAAATATGACGCACTGGTATCTAGTGACTCTCTCCGTGCCCGCTGGCTTGCCCGAACCCCAAGAGACGTGAAAACCGCAAAAAAGGTAGACGCTTAAATATGATTGCAGAGGCCCCTTTAACTGCATTTTCCACTGAACGCATCTTCCTAAGCTTTCGTGTCCGTTTTGTCCATTTCATGTTGAGACTCCTTGTATACCGGTATTTATAGATTCGATGCGCCCACTGCGTGTCCTCCATGTCTGTTAGTCTTTGGTCAAAATTTATTTTGACCAAGGAGCTACGAAACGCAGGGTTGCCAGACATAAGAGTATCGAATTCCGCTAAAATGAGTGAATATACATTATATTCCCGAAAAAAAGTGAGGGCTACATAACGTTTTTAAGGGTTAAAAGACCATAATGTGGTAGAGCTCCGAACTGAATAGGTTAGAGGGAAATGCCAGGCTATGCCTCCAATGAGGCTCAGTGCATGTCATTTCACCGCCATTGCAGCGTAGCGATGACCAGAAGCAAAGATGAATGGCTACAAAATAGCTCCCAAGATTCATTTTTTACCGTTTGATATGTCAGCCCGCTGCAGTGAAACGAGGAAATATTAAATTTATAAAGCAATGATAAAAAATAAACAGTGTCGTGCCCGTGAATGAGCTCACATGTCTGACAGCACAAACCATTGCATTGGGCAGCAGGTTGCACCACCTAGCAGACAGTAGCAGTGTTGCCAACTAAAACCCAGAAACCTGCGGTAGGAATTTTGAAAAGCCGCTATAAACCGCCAAATTTCGGGCATTAGTACAATAAATAAAGGAACACTTAGGAGGGAGCTGCATTCTATGCACAGAAAGATGTCCATTGCATGCTATTATCAAGT
>JAZHYW010031025.1:0-28395 GCA_037355805.1 Ixodes ricinus | reverse complement strand
AAACGTCCGATTAAATTGTTATATTTGTTTCGTAAAGTCGATATAGTTTCTCTCGTCAGCTTAGGGGTGAACGGAGTATAAAATGTAAGTAGCACACCCGTGTCCCAGTCACTAGTTTTCCGCGTTGTGACGCTTGTGTCACCAGGTTGCGAGGAAGGAGAAAAAGAGCGAAGGGTGGCGAGCGGACAAAACGAATATAATTCATTTTCTGTCACCGCCCTAGGTATGCCTGCAAAGCGAGCGACGTGAGCATGCAATCGCTCTGTCAACAAGGTTATTATGGACACAATTTGACGAACGTAATTTGTGGTGATGAACTTTATTGGGTGCGCGGTACTGTCACCGTTTGATCATAAAGCTATTTCATTGTTTCCAAAAACTGAGAGTCCAGGGTGCGACGAAAACAAGCCAGATGAGCAAGCTGGCTACCTCGTGAAGCGGAAGAAAAAGTAGGAGTGCGTTCGCACCAAAATTAGTACATCCAGAATGGCAGCTGCCAGGAGAGGAAAAACAATATTTTGTGGAATGGTGTATACACGCACAGACAGTAACGTAATCACACTCTTCCACGTGCTTTTTGCAGGAGAATTCGACGCAACACCTCCTGGATAACAAAGCCTTGGTGCCGACGGCGTCATCTAAATGAAGGCTAAACGCAGACTATGCACGACCACTGGGTCGGCGTTCGTGTGGGACTTAGGCTCTCACTGACGGAGCACGAGACCCAGTCAAATGATGAAGTAGTAGTTTTCTCCTAATCTGTGCACCGCATCGGCCTTTATTTAGGCGACACCGAAAATTCAGCAATGCGACTTTCTTATCATGTTTGTTGCAGGTTTAGAAGAGGATGATAAGCTGCTCCCACAAAGCCCCCCCCTCCCCCCTTTCAACTTTTGCACAGCGAACGCTGGAGTGGAGGAAACCCCACCAACCAAGGAGATCGGTGAGCTTATCGCCAGTGAAAAAAAAAAAAAAGAATGCTGAGTCCCTGAGTTACATTTATGTATACACGGCGTCTGCTTTTTCGCAGAAGAGCGCTAGTATGCATGCTAAGAACCGGTTCAACGGCCCAGTAAACAAATATGGCAGCGAGCAGAAGGCAATTATTGAAACACTCTATATAGGCGGTGTTGCATCAGCAGGCGGGCAGCGAAGAAGAAGGTTGGTCCCTGAGTCCCAGCATTTCTTCCGAGGCATCCCAGAGGCGCTTTGCGCTCACTGGATCGAGGGCCCAACGGGGGCCACGGAAGGTCTGCAGTCGGCGAAGTACCTGGAACGACGGAATCGTGGGGTCACTTTCCCGAGAAAGAAGGCGAGCGATTTGGGTTCAACCATCACCACCTGGAATAATCGAAGCACCGGAATGTTGACGTCATCCCAGTAAGATCCAGCGAAGACACAGTGGTGAGTCTGCGTTATTTCACCCCTAAGCTGAGACTGCGGTGGGATTTACGCTCTCGGCGGTCCGATCAACCGCCTTCCTTTCGTCATCCTAAGTCAGCTCTCCGTGCGAGGATGTGGGCGAGAGCGTGATCACGTGGCGAAGGATCTACGCATGACTGGTCCAACGCGCTCCTATAGCTTGCACCGCGCAGTCTCAACTTAGGGCTGAACGGAGTATTGCTGACTGAGCGTTCGGCTGAGCCTCGTGTCCAATCAACGCGTCGATGGACTCTTGGCGTCGGGCTCGGGTTCAAGTGGTGAGTTGGCGCCGTCCGACCAGGATGGCATTTTATGGAGAAAGAGGAGGAGGTGCGCAGGCTTTGATTATTGTTGGTGGTTAGGTAGGAGCAAAGCTAGCTGCCTTTTCTAATGCGAAAGCATTAACTCTCCCATGGAGCGAAGCCGGCGTTATCTGATGTCTGTAGCAGCGAAAAACGACACCTAAATACCCATTGACTGAGCGAAACGGCCCCTAAATACCAGTGTTGGAGGTAACGCGTTACTAGTAACGACGTTACTTGTAACGCGTTACATTTTTCATTAACGCAGTAACGTACTCGTTAGTATTCTGAATGACTAACGAGTAAAGTATTTTCGTTACTTTTTTACGGTATCGGCTATCATATTACGTTACTCGTTACTCGTTACTTTTGACCAAAACTAATGAAATACATTAGGTATTTGGGAAAAGGTCACGACGCCTGATCTAAGGTTTAGAATAGCAATCTTGTGCATAAAACTGGAGACGTTAGGGGAACTAAATTTAGGTCACTAAGCTCAATAGAGGATCTAGCTTCTCTGCTCGAGGGGCAGCTACTTGCGCTCGAGCACGCAATGCCCAGGCAATGCCGTATCTTACTGCTGAGACTTCTGGACCTTCGATTTCCTAAAACGGTGGTTTCCACTTATCAGTCCACCTATTCACCCATCCATCTCAAAATCCTGCACAAGCTTATCGCTGAACGGAACCAACATCCGTCACAGTAAACTTAAAAAAAAAAAAACCTTTCTGACCAAAAAAGACATCCGTTAAAAGGCGACACAATCTCGCTTCTCGAAGGCGAAAAAAACCTTCGGCTACCAGCTAATTCCGTTCGTCCTCCTTTTTTTTTTTCCATAGTGTCACCACTTACAAGGTTTGAACGAACGACTGCGTTACAGCCCCTTCCCTCCCTCCTCTTCCCCCTCTGCTTTGTGCAGCAGAGGTGGACAGCGGGGGAGGGGGGGGGAGGAGAAAGAGACATCCGTTTAAAACCGTGGACAACTATAGTCGGTTACAAGTTAAGAAGGTAGGAGAAGCTCCTCCCACAGGCGTGGTGCGCCGGTTTCAAATCCCTCCGCAATCGAAAGAAGAGTTCACTGGAAACGCTCCTTGTTCCGCTTCAATGGATAGAGTAATGGCCACAGAGTGGTGCCAACTTGTCTCCGACCCCCACTTTTTAAGAAAGCGACCTTTGTATTCATCGGAGAAGGAACCGAGCCCCTCAAAGCAGCCCTTGTATCAATCGGAGGGGGAAGCTAATCCCCGAAAGTCGTCTTTGTTCCCATCGAAGGGGAAAAACTCAATTCTCCCTCTAGTGGCTTCCGCAGTGCTAAGTTAAGGTCGAAAGATAAAGCAAATATGTGCAGAAAGGCATGACCCTCCTCGCGCGTTGGCCGCGACGTCACGGAAACGATGGGACGCTATTGGATGGGGAGGTGGCGGAGGGATATATGATTCCCTTTGAGGGGCATTTGCCGCTACCTTCTTGACTTGTAACCTACTATAGTGGCGAAGCGATTTGCTCGTTTCTCCAGTTACAGAAAAAAAAAAGAAACACCTTTGTGGAATTTTTTATTCTCGCACTCCCCCTCGCTGCCTGAAAGTTCCTGACCCACTTTTGTACACAGAAGAATCTTTCGCTTGATTAGTCTTTATTTCCCTAAGGTCATAATAAAAATATAAAAAAATTTTAAACCTGGAGAGAGTGTGCTGGTAACAGGTGTTCTGTTCCAGATAGTGAAGTAAATCAGACTCTGGTAGTAGTATGAACCGGACTGTTACTAAAACCGGCGTAAAGATGAGGGGTGTTGGTTGGCTGGTTGTGTTCCAGCAGTCCCCGTTCTCATGCTGCCAAACATATGTACTCGAACACAAAAGTAACGTAAAAGTAACGTAAAAGTAACGATCGTTGTTTTTGAAAAGTAACGGTAACGGTATATCGTTACGTTTGTAAAAAAGTAACGTAGCTCAATAACGCGTTATTTTTTTACCAAACTAACGAGTAACGCTATTTCATTACTTTGTTTCGGTAACGGGCACAACACTGCTAAATACCCATTGGCTGAGCGAAACGGCACGTACATTCCCATTGGCTGAGCGAAACGGTACATAAATTACCATTGGCTGCAAAGCGGACGCGCCTCAGAAATAAAAGACAAAGAAAAGCGCAGAAACGCAATGCTTTGTCACGGAAGCCGTTGTGAAGCCAGCAGGGTTCGCCGCGCATGCGCAATGGGGGAGCGTGATGTCAGCGCCGGTGCGCCGTGTGCGATAGGAAGACGTGGACTTTCGCATTGCTACACGTAAGCTGTCTTAAGTGTCTCTGCCAATTATTTTTTTCTATTCACTCTTCGAACGCGTTGAAACAGCGAGTAGAGACAGACATCTAACTTTTTGAATGGCATTTCCAGTGACAGAGCTCGACGCTCTGGCGACCTGTCCCTGAGTTTCTAGCCGCTGAGTGCCATCGATGAACTGTAGTTTTCTGTAACATATCAGGATCTTTGAGCCCACCAGTTACGTTGCGTCAGCCTTTCTGATGGTCAACCTAAACCGCAGTTTATTTACCTGGTTGTCCCGTGACAAATAATCTGTACCAATTCCTGTGTTTGGCAACCTCAAGGGCAATTAATGCACGAGACGATAACATAAATTAGACTTTAAGTCAAATCGCCCGGGAATAGCTAAAACTTCTAGTCTTTTTTTAAGCTCTCGAGCGAGGCATATTTGTTTCCCATGCATATTGCGAGCCAGAACAACATAACACCAGATATAACGTAGACGAACTTGTATTTTGGCTAGTGGTGAACGTTATGAAGCATGACGTAAGGCGCAAAAAACAACAGACACATGGAAAAAGACACACCGGTTGTTTTTCGCGCCTTACTCCCTGCTTCATAACAGTTATCTTACCTTCGTGGCTATTGACCGATCGTTTTCACATGCCATCGTTCGCAAAGGTTAATCCGACTGTGAAGCAAAATTGCTTTAGGTAGCCAGTGGTTGGTTTTGTAAACAAGTTGTAAGGAAGTTAAATATTTATACGCTATTTCTTTTAAAACAAAGGGTCCGTAATACTCCCTGTTACCTACATTTGTTCTTGTATAGTTTGAGCTACTTGAGCAGTTTTGTAAGGAACGGCAAAATAAGTGCAAAAATATGTTCGGATCCTTGGCGCGTCCCACAAATGAACTGCGGCGACAGCCGAGACGCTGCGCACTGCTGCACATAGTTACAAACTGCAGCGTTTAAAGTTTCCGCTAAATATAGCGGATGGTGTTCATCTGGCACTTTGACGTCACGTAACTGGACGACGTCACGTGGCTTCATCACGTCACGCGACACTGTGACGTTGCAATGTCCCGACACTGTGATTCACCGCTACATTTAGCGTAGAAAATTTTCCGGTAATTTTATCGGGCCACGACGTACACCTAACATACGCGAGTTGTGCGCTGAGGAAACCGCGTCAACTAATGGTTCTTGCCGTAATTCACATCAAAATAAGAATTTGATGCACGCGACCTTTTCAGTTCTCTTCTATAAAACTGTTAAATGGGAATATTTTCAACGGGAAGTTTCCATCAATGTAGGAATTTAGATATCTTATATCTGCAACTTGTCCCCCTTTCCCTCTTTCCAAAGAAAAAAAAACAAATTTGTTTACTTTTTTTATTGCAAAATTAAACGAGCCGTTGCTGAACCCACAACCCTCGCTCTAATGTAGCGCTAGGGGATCGAACCGGATGCAAAAGTTGTTAAACTGACCGTTATGTCATTCAAAAGTTGCGGGGATTTTCAGAAAATTTCAATGAAAAATGGTGCCGGCTCATAGTAATTACACCCCGCTTTGCAGACATTTCAAATGACATTTATATAAAAGGCCTTGGGGCGGTCGGCAATTTACCTCGCGACACCGACTCTGCGCGAGCTACACTGCATGCGCTGGTTTGCAGATGTTTTAAAGTTCATGGGTTTGAAGACCTTTGAAGTGCTCGTGGAACAGGGTTGTACAACCGTGTTTCACAAGCACTACATTTATGTTCCACGAGACGCTACATTTATGTAAAACGTTTTACATAAATGTAGCGTCTTCGTGAATTAATTATATAGTTCGTACACGTAGGCATGCATGTTTTATTTTTTTAGATGATGCACAATTACTGGAAAGTAGTTTGTATGGTAGCAGTAAAAACGGCCAAATTGCCCCAGTCGCCTGTATGAGATGTATTGAACTGCCAAAAATAAGCACAGCTAGTACGGTAATTTGGAATGTTTATACTTTTTCCTGACATTCTTTCTTTATTCCAGCCTTGTGTATTCGGAAAATACATCGTTTAGTTTGAATTGACATTTCCAATTAAAAGAGACACTGCTGCAGGTCCCCAAAAGCTTCCTCAGCCTCCAAACTCCCTACAGCACGATTCTCTGAGAACAAAGGAAAACAGGAGGTACAGCAAGCATTCGAACGGCTGTCCAGTGCTAGATGCTGCACTAGTAGCATAATATGTCGAACCTGCAAAGGGTGACAGTTTGCGTGAGAAAAGCTTCTGGTATTGTAGCTTCAGGACAATTTGATTTAGCTAAAATCTAAATTTTAGAGCCTAAGGGACTAATAACGGGCTAGACACCTCGCTTGCATCTGTTGTACATTACTTGAGGGATGATATAAACAAGTCCAAAGATACCACCAGTGGAGTCTATTGAAATACTATCCGAATCCAGCAAAGGTCGAATGCGAGCAATGTGTAAAAATAAATGTTTCTTGTCTCTTTAGTTTGCCTTTGTACTTAAGCTGTCTCACTTGTGATTCTCTCTTCATGGCCCAGACTATATTTAACATGTTGCTTGAGCAGCATGCAGCTTTTCTGCTTCGGCGTTTTTGTTTAAAAACAGACGTACAAAAAACAAAACAAACGAAATAGTATACATAACCTGTCAATTCATTCAGACCATCAGCAGCATTGATTGTGTGATATGTAAATCTATAGTGATGCTCCTGTGTTTGTGGCCATATTTCTCTTTTTTCACATACGAGCTGCGATTCATGCGTTACCTGCCCTCTCAACCATGCCTGAAATGTTGGTTGAAGTTTTGCCTGCAGATATAGGCCATACCTCAATAAAGCCGCATATGAAAATTTGCAGTTCCTAGGAAAAACGCGCAAAAAAATAACTGTATATTAGAAACCAGCGCACCTATACAGCCAACGTCGTCAAAGCCTCCACAGGGCTAGCGGGGCGAGTCGGGGGAAACTTTTGTCCCCGCCGTGACGTCACCCCGGTTCGCCGTAAGGAGGCGCCACGCAAACTTCTCGGGGCTAATAGCGTGTTGTTCTAACATAAAAAAGCAGTGTATTTTGTTTTAATTTTAGGGAGATTTTAGTTTTAGAGAGGCCATTTTCACACTTTAAACTATAAAACGGCCCCCTCTTCAACTGAAACTTGTTTAGCTTGATTTGTGCTCTTAATTTACTCACTGAGTGGAATTCGAAGCAACTAGCTCGTTTTGCCAGGAATCTAACGCCTCTTCGTTGTTCCCAGCGGACTATTGATGGAGAATGTGGACGACTAGGGCGTCCGCAGAAGGCACTGTCACATTTTCCGCACGAGAGACATCAGATGATGGCGCTCAATCATTTCAACAGCACGTCTCACATTCCATGGCTGTCGTTCGCGTCCCACTCTCCCCATTGGGCATGGCAAGAGCGTCAGACGCACCTTCCAGTGACGTGCTCCACGTCCTCGGACACAGCCAGGTGAACCGTCGTCTGCGCTCCTTCCTCGGGGCTCTGAAAAAGAGAAAGAAAAAAAAGAAAAGAAGCACCGACATCAAGTTTTAGTTCACCTATATGTGTGGGATGCTGAAAGCATATACATCGTCCGCGTTTGGCCTTATAACGTACTGCGACAGACGCTACGAGCAATGCCATTAGTGAAACTGAATACTGTGTCAGGGTACCGTATTTTCATTCTTTAGCGCTTTGCCGACAACAGACTCACTCTAGCTGAGTTTGTTTTGATTTTTGCAGCTGCATTGGACTGTACAAGTCACCTGACAGGTCTGCGGTCTCTGTTATCATCTTTGTTTCGAGTCGTCGCCATGAGCAACAATTTCGTGGACTGCCAGCTTCTGCTGCAACACTCCGGGTCGCTTCTTCTCAGCCGCTTAGTGCCGGCTTGCTGTGCCTTCTGGTGCAGAAGCAGGTCAGAGAACGGTAAAAGACCCTTCCGCTTTCCGTCAGGCAACAACGTAACTGCAAAGCGGAGAAGTGCTTGGATTGCCATTATAACGCCATCATCACGAAAAAAGTCCAAAAGATTAAGAGATTTGTGCAGATCAGCGAATTTGAGAATCAGAATACGAGTGCTGCATCAGAGGCGATCAGATTGACGAGGAACGCTTTGAGTAAGTTGATGCGTCACTGCGATCTAGATGCATCACCATTCCGAGTGGCTTCCTCTGCGGAGCGCAAGTTCGTCTGCTTCTCTTGCAGGTGTTGTGGTGACGTCAGAACGCCGAGCTCTGATTGGCTCTGATTGAACGATAGTGGGTAGGCCTCCAGGCAGCTTGCTTCGAGGCCTACCCACTATCCTACAATCAACGCCAATCAGAACTCAGCGTCGTTCTGACGTCACCGGAACCCCTGTGCAAGAAGCAGACGACTGGCTCTCCGCATTGCGTCTCAAAACAAGAATAGCACGCTTCCATCTTTGAGGCAGGCTGAACCATGCTTCGGAGATTTCCGACAGATGGCGCCACAAATATGAATGAGGTCTTTTGTCAAACCACCACAAAACCTTGAGATTATGCTTCTATATATATTGTTTCTTTCTATCCCGAACATCTTGTATGCAGTTATAAATAAATCTATAAAATGCTGCTGCGTTCGTACGACAGTCTTTTGCATGCTCTAAAAGCGTAAACAAAGGCAAAAAACTGCCAGCGGCTAAATGTGATGACAGAAATAAGGGGCTAAGCTCTCAGCACCAATTTCGCCGCTGCAAGAGAAACACGGCACAGACCACCCTTGTTGAGCGAATTTTTAGACAGTCTCGATATTTAGAGAGCGACAGGTGACTCATCTCAAAATGAGGTATTTGTCCGGTGCTGTATTACCACTAACTTGGGGGTCCTTCACGTAAACCACGGGGTAACGATTATACGAGTGCAGCTACACTGCAATGTAAATGCTGTTGTAAATCATTTAAAGTGGCTATTCACTTCGCCACACACATACCTGAAGGACCTGTCGACAACGCCGGCTGCGCGCTAAGCGTACAGTTATCGCACAGTGTAGTGTGCAAGGATCCAAAATGGCGGCAAAATATGGATGAATTATTATGGCTCATTTACACTTGCGGATTCGCGGGCGGATCCGCGCAGGCGGAAAGCGAATTTTGGTGCCAGGTGGCGAAATCGACTTGTCGCTGGCGGAAAATGTGGATATGAGTCCCGGACTGATCCAGACCTTCCGCCAGCGACGAGTCGATTTCGCCACCCGGCTCCAAAATTCGCTTTCCGCCTGCGCGGATTAGCCCGCGAATCCGCTAGTGTAAAAGCGCCGTAATGGCGCGTTTACAATTGCAATATAGTTGGCCCAATACGTTCGACAAACGTTTTGAACTACTTTTTTATATTCATTTTTACCTTGCATTTATCTTGGATATTGAAGTGCCGTTCGGCCCAAAGGTCATATGAGAGCTTAGTGAAAATATTCAATTGAAATATAGAAGATCATAAATTTAACGTGATGTCTTCGGAATCGTCCACTTTTCTCGCGCTTATAGTCTTCTTGCACCTGACATAACTTCCGGTTAGCTTCGAAATCGAAACCAATATTGTCGTCTGCCGTGAGTGCCTTAACGCCATGTTGGAGGCATTCGGCGTCTTACTGCGGCAGCTTATATATTGCCGTAGAGCCGCTCGCTACCATGGCGTGTCCCTCGCTCGCGTATGATAATAAAACAAATTGGTGGCGAGCAGCCGATGCAATGCCGGACTACATGTCGAGTCTCCCGAATCGCGGAGGGGAAAATCACGAACTTATCGCGTAATGAGTCATGAGCCGAGCCTGCCGTCAAACTAAAGCAAGTCCGAAAATATTTCGGCACGCATTACGTTGCAAGTCTTAAATTACTTCAGAGTAAACTTTAATTGCAGCAGCTACGGCGTTTTTTGTAGGTCATAAAGATGACAGCAAAATGTGATTTTCAAAGAAGTAATACAAAATAGAACACTCCTTTCTGACTTTTCATTCTAATATTACCAGCTTGCAGGCCAAGTATATTCGAATGTAATGGTAATTCAATTACTTTTTCAAAGTATTTATACTCTACTCAAGATAGTTCGTACTAAAAGTAACTTGAATACTACTCTAAATACATTTTCAAATGGGTATTTAGTATCTGGTCTTAAATGTTTTTGTTGAGTATTTGGCACAACACTGCACTAAATAAGCCCCGCTTGCAGAGTAACGACACTTACGCATCTTGGGTAAGTTATCTGAAGCTTTATTTGAAATCACAGGAAGCGCTTTTCCGTCCTCCACAAATGTTTAAACAGTTCGCGACAGAGCAAAGCAATATAACATGACCTTCCTAACACCGAATCTAATTCTGAGGAAGTCGCACTTTTGAATCATGATGATCGGTAGTTGCGTTTGCTCTGTGCTATGTACCAAGATGTCGGCGCCCACAAAACTATCGAGGAACAGAGTGCCGATTCTCCAAGCATAGCTCATTTAGTGGCTCTAGTACCAACCATGCCAGCAAATGAAGCACCAGTGACTCCACGAGCAATCGTCGAGCACGCTCAAGTCACCACAAGCTCTCCAGCTTCGCGCAGGTCCAGACGGACCAGAAAACCTCTGCATCCTTATTCTGCCTGAAATAACAATCGGGGGAAGGATCATGCGCCAGAAACGATATTAGACGTGTCTCTTGACGCGGTTTCTTTATTACATCATAAGAGGATGCATATGTGAAGATAGACTAACCTCACAACCGACAGTCGTGATCGCAGCTTTATTTTACTTCATGGTAATAACACCAGCTTTATGAGCGCCTTTCGTAGTGTAACTTAACCTATAGGGAGCGAGCGAGCCGCCGGCGTCGCTTCCGTCGCTCATTGTTCGCCGCCACCTCGGTAGACGGAGCATACGTATAGCATAATATCATACCGCCCAATAACAGCAACTTCGGTCCTTTACAGACTAGGAGGTAGGAAAAAGAAGAATGGAAGAAAGTGCAGAAAACAGTTTAGCTGAGCTACAGAACGAGTTCCAAAGATATAGAAAATTGTATGATAACTTATTCATCATCACTCAATATATAGAGGTGGGAGAAATTAGTAAAAAAAAGCGTTATGGATAGCATTTTTAGACATTAAAGGGGCGTGCGACAATGCGTGTCAGAAAAAAACTCTGGGTACAGCTGAGAGAGTATGATTTAGATGCACATTTGATTAGGTTTAACAACAGGTATGCACAAATAATGGGGTTGTTATAACATTCCCATGTTATAACAACCTTATTTGTTGTGTATACCTGTTGTAAAAGTCTAATCAATGTGCATCTACAGAACCGGCAGAAAAAAAAGACGACTCAGGCAGGGTTGTCTCTTATCACCTCTACTATTTATGATATTCCTGAGTAGAATGAAAGAGAAATTAGAAGAGTGTAATTTAGGTTTTGATGTGTCATATATGAAGAGAAGGGGAAATGTAAACCAAGTTATACCAGGAATGTTATACGCAGACGACATTGTACTGCTAGCAGAAGGCGGAGATGTCATAGGAGTTGATTAAGATCTGTGGAGGGAAAGGAGACTCTCTGGCCCTGAAATTCAGCAGCGACAAGTCTGGAATAATGGTTTATAACAATACGAAGAGGGGAGGGAGCGCTGAATTGTTAAAACGTTTTAATAGAACACCTAGAGAAGTATAAATATTAAGGAGTATGGCTGAATTACGAAAAAACAATACTTAGAACAGGAACAAAGTATGATAAAGAATGAAAAAGGAATGCAGCAACAATGAAGCTTAAGGCACTGTGAAAAAACAATATATATGAAGTTGTTAGGGAAATATGAAAAGGAGTCATGGTGCCGGACTTGTCTTTTGGCAATGCGGTATTATGCATGAAATCTGTGGTCCAGTCGAGCTAAGAGACCCGGCAGAGGAGCGTGAGCAGACAGGCACTGGGGGCGCATCGGAATACACCAAATGAACGAGTGCAGGGAGACATGGGCTGGGCATCTTTCGAGACTAGAGAGGCAATCGGTACATTGACATACCTCTATACACTAAGTGATGATGAATGACTTATCTTATAACCCTCTATACCTTCGGAACCAGTTCTGTAACTCACTTAAAATGTTTTCTGCCCATTCTTCCATTCTTCTTTTACTTCCTGCATCGCTAGTCTGTAAAGGGCCGAGGTTGCTGTTATTGGGCAGTATGATGTTATGGTATCCTTATTTCCCTTACCTTTATTTAGTTATCTCATTCTGCTTAGTCTCCAGTCACTGAGTACTTCTACTTCGTTATTATTTGATCAGTTGAATGATTTAAGTTTAATTAGTTTTTTTGTGTTCCTAGTGGCTTGACTAGTCTCACTCCTATGCCATCTGGTTCGGTCGCTGTTCCAGCAGGTGCTTTACTATCCGCTCTTTACCTTTTCTCCGTGGTCGTCTCAGTTGTCTCGTTAGTTTTCCCGTCTTGTGTCGTGTTGCTGCTCGTGCTCTGTCCAATATCGTTCGGTTCAAGTTCTGCGAATGCCTTTCGGCTTAACATCATTGTTGCCAAAAATCTTAAGCTCTATCTGAAATCGCAGGAAACACTCTTACGTCCTCCGGAACTGTATAGACGTTCCGTGACAAAGAGAAAAATGACACCGTCTGGGATTTCTGGCAAAGTATATGAAGTTTAGGAAATCGAATCGTTTTAATCGTAATGATCGCCAAATGACTAAGCACCAAAATAGCGGCGCCAATGCGAACATTTGCGAATAGGGTGTTGATACTCTATGCGTAGCAGTGGCTCGAAGCTGGCCAGATAAAACTGGCTCTAGGGCCAGCTTTATCTGGCTAGGATTTTCAGTTGTTCCGGTTATCTCCGCTGGCTTTACGAATATGTCGGACACGCAAATACAGCATTTTTTTTGTTCAAGCAAAAGGAAAAGAAAAATCAACGACAATGTCGACCTGGTCAGCCACTAGCTTCCTTACCTTGCCGAAGTTCTGGATGAGGAAATCCGTGAATTTTGTGTGAAGGTCAGAGCTGTGGCTGGCAAGCTCCGTCTTTACGAAGCCGGGGTGGCAACAGTTGGCTGTCACACCTGCGTCGCAAAGGAGGAATGCTATTGACTCAACCGTTCGATGTTAAACGCGGCATCTGGTCTCGTTGCCTCCTCAAGAGGCCCCATGGCGAACAAGCCGAACAAGGCAGGCCGCCAGGGGAAAGGATAAATTGCAGTCAATGGAGTGGTCGTGTCTCACTAAAAAGACAGTAAGCAAAGTAGGCGTTTGTTTTTAGAGAGATTTACAAAATGGGCGAACAAGTTTGTTAATTTAGAGAAGTGTCCTCTATTTCATGCTGTTCCCATAGTCGTTGGATTAAGGATATGAAACTAAGTAGATTCAATACTTCAGTTCTCACAGGTAAGTTTGCAGCTGGGGCGCAGATTCCTAGAAAGGGTCATCTTCGTCATTTTGTGTTCCGTAATGCGCTTTCTCTCTTCAACATCAAGCAATTGGTATTAGGGAAACACCAGTGCGCCTCCATTCGTACCGGGTGCACAAAGCGTTCGATTCAGATCTTCCAAAGAGAGAACGAGAAAAGTACATTTCTCCCTCTATGTAAAAAACCTGTCCTTGACTTGGGGAACTTCTCTCATTTGATCTTTAACGGACTCTTACGGTACTCAATACAAGTAATCAAATTGCTTATAATATATTCCTGTCGGAGTAATCTTGCAATTATTTGATCACCTTTATTAGGTAGCAGACTTGTACGTAACGAGTTACAAGTAACTGATTACTTGTGATCAATTACATCTTATTGTAACTTTTTAACTCTTCAATTGATTTTTTCTGCGGTAACGTTTGCTGTAATTCAATTACTTTTTTATGTAATCAGTTACAAGTAATCAATTATATGTTTCAAAGAGCTAAAATTATTGAGTTGAGCTTTTTCACGTAAACATCGCTGTGTCTGCCCTTGCGTCACTCATCTATGTTGCACCAACGTTGGACACTTTTTCTTTGAACCCTACATAACTAAAAAAAAAACACCAAGATACCAAAAGGATTAGAATGTCAAGACGCTCAACGTTGACATTCTTTAGGAATGTCAACGCTAAACGCTTCCGAGTCCCCCCAGAAAGCGCTTCGCTTCTCAGAGGACTCGGAAGCGTCCGTCGAAACACTGCGCAACCACGAACTGGTACGCAAAGTGTTTGTGCGCTACAACATGGCTCTTCCCTCAAGCTCATCCGTCGAGGGGGTCTTCAGCTTCGCGGCAGATAACTTCACCGGGAAACGTGGGAAGATGACTGACGAGAACTTCAAACGACAACTGCGGTTCAAGCTCAACAAGGTGCGAATGACAAAAAGAAACAAAATGTTACCACTTTGATCATATGTATGCATTTTTGATTTCGCAATAAAAAGCTAAAAAAATAACGTGAAAAGTAATCAATTGCTTTCTGGGAAATTTTCAGTTGCTTTTGTGATGCAGTAATTGATACCTGTAATCAGTTACAATTTTCAACAAAGCAAGTGATTTGTAATTGGTTACTTTTTCAGTAACGCGTACACGCCTGTTAGGTAGTAATAACAAGAGTAATCTTGTCACTATTGAAAGTAATAAAATCACTTGTGCCTTCAATTTTCGAGGATATGAGGCATTGGAGGATATAAGGCATCAGCGTCGTGATTCAGGTCTCGTCCTTTCTTTTGCTCGTTAAAAATACGTCTAGGATGTTGGTAGAATCGCCAACACCCCATTTGATGTTCTTCACAAACACCCTAAATTTGCAACCAGTGCACTTTTAGGATGTTCTCTCGGGGACAAGCTGGTTCACACGCTGAGGGGGCAAATAAATTAATTGTGTTTAGTTCTAAAACTATCTGATGGGCGAGGTTGGTTATACATAACATAGACTGCAGCACAAAGGACACGTGAAAGATGTAGACATGACAAGCGCTCAACTCACAACTCACGTTTAGTGAGAAGGTTGTGAAGGAGCTAAAAAGATGTTAAGGGTTTTTAAATTTAAAATAATGAAATGAATGTTGAATTAACTGCATAATTAGTCGCGGATTGTTTTGTTCATTTTAAAACTGATGAATGTTAATTACTTGCTCTCATGAGAATAGGGATTAAACGAAGTTACAGGAGACAGTCAAAATTTATATGTAAAAGAAGAAGAGGATGGTAACTCAAAGGGGTCATTTACACGTTAAAAAAAAAAATCTCGGACACCAATTTAAAAAAAATCTAGCTCTTTCGCCGACAGAGCATTTGATGCTAAACCTACGCAAGCTTGCCCCTTCGACGTAATCACTTGCGCCGCATAGACTTCTCTGTACCTCTGGTCCTGAAACTGCTTGAGTACTTTCCTGATGATTTAAGGGATAGAGCATGCTTCTCACACGAATAACCAGAAAACCCTACTCTGTAATTCCTTCACCTGAGAATAAAATTCCACGACAGAAAGTGTGCTGAATGTATTCCCCATGTTCAAAGTAAAGTTTACTTGGATCTGAATCAGCACACACCAAGCTCTTCAAAAGAGGAATTATTTCCACTGCCTTGGGTGCAACACTAAAAAAGTCGCGCGAACATGCAGCAGGGCAACGTTTCAACAACCAAGAGCGGATACTTAAAGCTTCAGGATACCCGATAACAGTTTTCTCCAGCGTTGTCAAGAGCATGTTGAAACCATTTAAAAGAGGAATTAGAAACCAGAGAAGGATCCGACCTGTTGTAGTGCCCTACGTTCGCCGTGTGTCCTACAACCTGAAACGAGTAGCCGCGAAGTGTGAGGACCCAATCCTCCTTGCAACACGTGACGAACTTAGACGGCTTTGTCCAAAGATCAACAAGAATCAAGACTATCATGACCAATGTAAGATCAACCATGCATGGAAGTTCGTTGACTGTTGTAGCAACATCATTCACGAAATCTCGTCATAATGTTGAAAAGTGTATGTGGGACAGTCAGGGAGGTGTGTCAACGTGATACTCAGGGAGCATGCTCTATTCTTTAAATCATCACCGGAGGGCCATCTAGCCGTGCATGTGAGGGACTGCGGTTGCACCTTAATTTTTTCTGACATGAAGGTACTTAAGCAGTTTAATGACCAAAGGACTAAAGAAGTTTACAAGGCGCAAGTGATTACGTCCAACGGGCAAGCTTGCATAAGTTTGACATCGGTAGCCCTGTCGGAGAACAAGCTAGATTTTTAAATTGGTGTCTCTGATCTACCTTCTTTGTTTTACGTGTAAATAACGTCCCTGAGCTACCACCATCTTTTTTTGCATGTAAGTTTTGATTGCCACCTGTAACTTCGGTTAATCAGTAATCTCATTAGAATAAGTGATCAATATTATTTATCAGTTTTAAGATGAAAAAACATGATCAGAGACTAATTATGTAGTCAATTCAACATTTATTTTATGATACTGAAATTTAAAGTACCCTTAACATCCTTCTTCTCCTTAACAACCTTTTCATTAAACGTCAGTTGTGAGTTCAGCACTTGTCCTCTCTACATCTTTCACTTGTCCTTGTCCTTTGTGCTGCAGTGTGTATTGTGCATAGTTCATATAAAAATAGTTTTTGTTTTGTTTTGTTTTATACCTTAATACAAGAAATGCCATGTTATTAAACCTTAAAGCCGTATCACCACCACTGGCGTCATATTCACTCTAAGCCTCAGCTTTCTGCGATGCGTTGTTGATTCTTGCTGGTCAAAAAGATGGTTACATTATTTTTCTATCTTGCCCTGTGCAAATTGTATAAGCGATGAATAGATTTGTGAGTTCAGTGTACTTATATAAAGTAGACAATTAGGCTAGTTGTTCCATTCTGAAAAGTACAGCGTTGTTGTTTGCCAGTTTACTTTTACTATGTTCGTGTCGTTGCTTGATACCAATGAAATATCGCGGACAATATCAGCTGAAACAGTCCTTCATAGTTATTTCGTGTTCCTGCCAGTTTATCTAGAGCTGTTGACCGACCTAGGTATGCAATGTCAAGTTCAGGTCTCATACTTCTGACTTTCTGATAAATTGAGACATAGTAAAGCTTGTGGGGATAGCAGACGCATAATAAGGTTGGATCGGGTGTTTCATCTCCTATTTCACGAGGTGGTACTTACCGGTGTTGGCTAGCCGCCGTGCGAGTTCCACGGTATAGAGCGTGTTGTAGAGTTTGGTGTTACAGTAAATGCGTTCTTGCTTGTAATGCCGAAAGTCCAAGTTGTCCCAGTCGACGCTACCGAACCATTGGCCCACCGAGGTCAGCATGACGACTCGGCTAGGTGCGCTGCGTTTCAGGAGGTCTGCGGAACGACGAAAAAATGAGCTCAGGAAATCAATGTGCTTAGGAAGCTCCTGTGGACGTAAATCCGTACAGGCAAACGCACGTCTTGACGGACTTCAGGTTACGTCCGTTCAGATGTGTGCCTCCTGATGTCACGTGACCAGGTCATATGAAGTCAACGTGTCACGTGACCATGTGACTCCTGTGACGCGATAATATGACGTCGACGTGTCACGTGACACAATGACTTACGCCACGTCACCGTCTCACGTGACCATATAACCGTCGTCCGTGACGTCACGTTTTGATCAAAATCAACCCCTCCCCCGAACCAGAGCTCCGAATGAAGCATTACCAGCTAAATTCAGCAGGAAAAGATTGCAGGGTGGCTTCATTTGAATTCGACCGAACTTGCCGGCGCTGGGGCGGGGGCCTTCATTTTTTTTAAATTATGTGGCAACTCTTCCTCTCCAAAGAACAAAACTATCGCAGAAAGTGAAATGTGTTGAAAACTGAATGTTTTTTCCTCAACTTTGGACGCCGTGTCAATACCGTTGGCTTCACTCGAGCAGCTAATATATCTTTACGATGCAGGAATAAGACAGTGAATTTCAGGTTTTAGGGTTATTTTCGCACAAAATAGCGAATTCGCTACCTGGAGCAAGTTTGCCTCCAATTTGAATAGCTGCAGTAAGCGAATCGCTAAATATAATTTCATGAAACAAGTATCAGTGCATAGCTTTGATTGCAAGCTATCTGGTGGTGTAAAGTTTGTTTTCATATGGTTTACTAAATAAATTATATCTAGCTCCAAACGTGTTACAAATATGACATTTTGAGATATTTGAAATAGGTTTTCTAAAAAAACGACCTTGTTATTTTTTTATAACTTTTGTACTTGATAGCCCATAAGGTCTAGAATTACTGGATATAAGTCTTGGGTGTAATAGGTTTATTGTAGTTTGGAGACAACGAGGTAAATAAGCAAGTTTTAGTCGGGTCACTCAATCATTGGTTCAACCATGCTGGCTTCACCGCAGTGGTACGGTAATAATATTAATAACAGATGTTTTTGAAAGCTACTTTACCATGATTTATTTGCTGTTATATATGCTGATAGAAACTCTTAGAATATTGGAAGGACCTTACGGGAGGCTGAAATAAACCGTTCATGTTAACAGTAATGCTACCTGCAGTCTGAGGGGGATTAGCCAGATATTATGTTTTAACTTTTAAGCTCTGGCAGGCAAATGTTTTTACCGGATAAATAGCTGAAACAGTACAATGAAGTAAAATTGCATGCACAGCTTATATTATATACGATATCACTGGTTGCTGAGATAAATAAAACCCATTTAATATTAAGACTGCTAGTTGGGCTCGCAGTAAAATATCAACTCCTTAGTTACTTCTTTTTCTGCCTTCCCTTTTCAAATTGGAGAAAAGTAAGGAATTTTAGTGAGAGTCTGGCTAGTTGGTGATGATTCATACTGTGAATTACGCCTAAAAAACGAGGATTAAAATACGAGTGGCACACAGGACAGGGCGTAACTCTAAACTGAAATCTATTAGAATACACATATAACAATTGTAAAAACTGCACATGCGCAAAGAGGATGCACTTAGATTGAAAGCCAGAAGAAGCTGGAAACCGGCTGGTGTCCCTCTCCGGGTTCCATGTGATTTTTCGGATGGTTTGGTAAAAAATTTGAAAAAGCTCAGCAGTGGAGAGCAAGCTGAGACAGCATTTCCTAGACAACTTTAAATCCTGAGCGTTACGTCACATGACGTCACGTCCGGGAGGCCGGCACGGGCGCTGATTGGATGCGAGTGCCGCGTCAGCGTTCGCGTGGGACTATGATAGGAAACGAGCCCCACGCGAACGCTGACGCGACAGTCACATCCAATCAGTGCCCGTGCCGGCCTCCCGGACGTGACGTCATGTGACGTAACGCGCAGGCTTTGCTGCCTAGGAGTTGCTGGCTGAGAAGGCGAGGATTGAGGGCAGACCTGTTGTCCTGCCCTATGTGCATAAGGTGTAACATAACCTAAAAAAGGTGGCGAATCGGTTTCGCATCCCGGTCGTTTTCTCCGCGCCGAACAGTTTCTACGTTATTCAGAAGAGTAAATGAAAAAAAAAAAAAGAAAGATAGTCGGGAGAGGCAGTAGGAGTGTTTAACAAAGGTCATGCTACAAAGTTCCGTGAGTGCTCCACAGCGGTCACATATAAAAGTACCTTGTTATGCGGGAGTGTGTACGTGGGCCAGACGGGGAGGTGCATCAAACATAGAATTAGAGAGCGCTCAGCTGCGCAATCCCCTCTGGTCACTTGGCTGTATACTTTGATAGATGCGAATGCCACCCAGAATTTCATGGAACTAACTTTGTGGGGAGCTTCAAAAGAAAACAAGAACCTGAAATACACGAAGCCTTCATGATTGAATCACATGGGTCGACCGTCCGTGTCAGCGCTCCTCCTATAGCCCTGTCCGATAGAGAACGTGCCTTTATCACCCAAGCTTCTGTCATTCACCAGTGTCGTCCGACTTTTTCGGGCTTTTAATCTAAGTGCATCCTCTTTGTGCATGTGCAGTTTTTACAATATGCAACATGCAAAACAGTTTTGTTGATCGAAAAAAAGCTACTACATACAATTAAAAACAAAAATCCAAAGACAGATTTCGACATAAGCATCTCTCTACAGTGACTTTAATCGAGTCCTTCAGCATTTCTAACTCCACAGAACTTATCTCCCACCTCACCTTCCTACACTCTACCACCCGGCCACACTCCATGTTTTCATTAGATATAGGAGACTGTACTACAGTCTCCTATATCCCCAAATTCTCCAAAATTCCGTCTCGGACGCAACCCTTGAACACGGTCCCTGTAAGTTCTTGAAAACCCCAAGGATCTCCGTTAAGAACTTCACAGATCTCCTTGCCTTATACTTTCAGTCCACACTCTTTGAATACAACGGCAAAATATTAAGGCAAATTAAAGGCATTTGTATATGCTCCTGCCTAGCCCCGGTGCTCAGCGAAGCTTTCCTCATGTACGTAAACCAATCAGTGAAGTCCCGACTTGATGCTTTTGCTCCTGAAAGCCTATTGTATCGGTACGTAGAGTCAGAAAACACATTAGAAATCCATCTTCATTTTCTCGAGTCATGTAATGTGAACGGAATGCTAATTTTACACATTTTACGGCATTTATTCATGTCTGGTGGCATTTTATTTCTTACAACCAGAAAGGAAACCTGCGGAGTTTCACACCTGCTAAGCCTTCGGGGTTGCGACAGTCCGTTAAGCAACAGTGACTATAGCTTTGACGTTTGCTTTTTGAAACAGCTGATGGTAATGATAGGAGCCAGGTATCTGGCTCCTAGCATTGTAATGCTAGGAGCCAGATACTATATCAGGTAATGCTAGGAGCCAGGTAATGCTAGGAGCCAGGTAACTGGCACAAGCCGCTCTGACTAGCAGCTGCTCGTCGGAGCGGCTTGTGGGTCAAAAGGCAACACTGCGCAGGCCATGCTACGGAACTTCGCTGGGGAAAGAGGTAGGGTGACTTTTTTAGTGTTTTTTTTTTTTTGCATGATCCTCGGAAGGTTATTCTGGTTATCCCACTCTGCCTGGGGATAGTTAGGGGGAGAAAATTGGCTTAGAATGGTGGGAGGAATCATATGTTTGTCTTTTTAGAGTTAGGCTAGGTGGCGCAAGGTACCGCCCGTTATGAAGGGTACTCGCGACTCCAATTCACTATAGCTGGCGCCACTCGTTTTCTAAAATGGCAGTTATAGTGAGGGTCGGAGATGCGTGCCGGTATACCAGTTGCTGAGCCTGTCTAGTGTGTTGGCTTCGCTGAGCGACACAAATTAAATCCTGCTTATACGAGGAAGCTAGGCTGTTATGAGCGCAGGTCACCCCTGAAAACAAAAACGGCGTTTAGCGTAATCTTTACGCCAGGAGGAACGTTTTAATTCTGGAACGAAACCGAAACTAACTTCTATTTTGGATTTAATTTCTCGGTTTAGATGTTAATTTCGGATCCTTTCATACCTCAAGATGTGTCTGACAGCGTAATTATTAAACTAAAAAAATTGCTCGCGGAATAAAAAAAAGTTTATTTTTTTCTGGCGAACGTGTTTGATTAACGCCACCTAGAATAATCCAAGCCTCCACATCCCCTCCTCTTCCTTCATGCAAGCGTCATGAGAGTCGTATCGCGCTCACTCGACTTTCGGGCCCGATTGCGACCGTCGACGCTCAGATTGAACACGAGCCTCGGCCGAACACTGACGCAGCACTCGTGGCCAATCTGAAGCCTCGATCGATCTTGACTGTGATGACGGTGCGGAGGCCTCCTGCTTATCAAGGTGGTCTGATCTAGGCACTTGAAGATATTGTGGAGAGCTCACTGTCCCTTTAAAGACATGGTGTTTTTTACACCTTAGAAGTAACACAGAATATTGTATTTGTTGAAACAATCTCTGCTGTTATTTGTGTTCTTGCTACATTTTCTTGCTCCGATAATTGTCATGTGAAATAATCAACTGCGTTCCTTTTAATGGGATTTGGGGTATTTAGATGATTAATTGCTTTAACATTATTCCCGAACACAAGAATAACAGAATCAATCCGAATTTTACAAAATATCGCCACGGGTTATAAGTTTAGAAAATGTTCACAAAACGTATAAATTAAGAAACGCTGTTCTCACTACAAAAACCCAAAGACGGAATCCGAGTCAGACAGCAGAAGTGTGTGTCTTTTAAAGTAACGCGTGAGACATACTACTTTATATTACATCCTGTGTTTGACTGTTTGTAGATTTTGATAAGGATGTCAGAGTTTTTCATATGCTAAAAAGAAAACGAAATGAGACCTTTCTGGAAACACTAATTCGGTTAAATGGCGTATTTTTGTGATCGTGGCATTTATTAGAAGCATACAGTGCCGCAATTAGTATTAATCATAATAATACAATTAAAATATTTTAATACATCGTTTTTCTAGCTCTTATATAATTTGTTGTTTGAGATCTAATTTCGAACACGCGTCAGTCAAAAGTGTGCAAATTATCATCACTTGTGCCAATTGTAGCATGTTTAATTAACGAATTATAAAATTAAAATAGCATTAAATCAATGAAAACATTCTAGCTAATCTGAGAAATCTATGTAATATTACACAAGCTGTGGGTAAAGCTATTAAAGTCGCGACTTTTGACAATCGGCAAAACTTCCAAAGTCGCCGCCCATTCTTCCGGGACCAAATGCCCCCAGAAAATAAAAAAATAAATGATTCTGCATTTTTTTTTAAAATTAGGAATGTTCTTAGAACATTTTGTTTCTTTAAGTTTTACGCGCCGTCGTTTTGCCAATCTCAGCCCTTCCAGTTCGAAAGAACGCCTACCCGCTTGCACGTCTGGTTAGTGCAGCATGTTTCGTTGGCGTTGAAAACCGTTGAAACAGTAGTGAGTTTTCGTATTGCGTATACGAACGAACGCAAGCGCTGTGTGTTTGCGTTGCGTGTTTGTCACAACCAAAAAACAATCGAGAGAAAGTTTTCCTGGTGTGAGGTTGGAAAAGGGTGGACCACTGACCGAGCGATAGGTCCACGCTCTGGTCGAGGACCAATGAAGAGAGACGAAGAGGCAGCTCGAGAACACAAAGAAACTTTAATTTAGTTGAAGGCAGAAAGCTAATGAAGACACATACACTCTTCACACATCGATTCTGAAATATTGGGTAGAACGCTAATGAAAACAGGGTTTACAAATCTAGGTTTACGGAGGCTTATACAGCTGCTAATGAAGATGTCACGATTAACCGAATCCAAAGATGCTAATTAAAGAAGTAACAGCGAGTGCGGAAAGTCCCATCTAACGAGTCGATGGCTGACGTCTCCCTGCGCGGTCCGTCCAAGGTGGAGGAGTTCCGCCGGTCGGCTGGCTCACTATGGGCGGGGCCCCTGGCCTCGCACCCACTTCTTCAGCTGACACGCTCACGCACAGCGGAACTCCGTCCTGTACATGGCGAGAGGCCGTCGACAGTGGTCTCGTCGCCCCGCTCGACGACGCGATGCGTCCATTCGCCTCCGAGTCTCGTCTCGCACCGCCCTTTGTTCTTCGCACTCCAACCGAGGTTCGCGCACCAAGCGTGGAAATTCCCTCCTCCAGACGGTCATAGCCCTGCGGGTCTCCCCTTTGGCCCTGAAAGCAGCCTGCCCTCTAAACCCAAACATTCCCTGCCGTTTAAAGTGACACAACTCCGCTAGGTTCAAAGACCTCAGGTTATATTTTTGTGTTTGTTTTAGGGTAGTGTTATGGGACAGCGTGCATCGCAATATTTATGCCTGTGGTCGCCACAGACGCGGCCGTCTGCAGCCCATGGCCTTGGGAGTAACCTGAGGCCCCGGCAAGGCAGCCAAGAACCGGAGGCTACACCCCTCTGAGCCCGGGCGGGCGAGGTGAGGGAAAAGAACCACCGAGCGAGGTGCCGAAAAACACTTCCCGCGCGTGTTGGAGAATTCGAAGATGGGGGAAGACTTCGGGAAGCCAGGCGGCCGCTCACGTCGACAGACACTCCCTCTCCGACCCCCGTATACTATCCTTGCCGCTTTGTGTGACAGTGTTCCACAGTGCGCGTGCCCAACATTGCGGCCTTGGATTGCAGCATAGCGACGATGGGCATGCAAAGCGACGCAACTCTAACGCAAACGATCATCGCTTGAAAAACTCTCTAGTTTTGCTATCGCGCCATACCGACTGCAGCACTACATTGGGACAGTGAAGAGCGTTGTTTGCATTCGGAAGTGACATTTCTCGAGCCAGGATCGCGAGAGCAGTTTCGCCGTGCCCGCTGAGCAGGAGAAGCGGGGAACCCTCATATAGAGAGCTTCCCGTTTCCGCTGCGGGAGGGCGAGCAACGAGCTGGAGACGCGAATAGCCGTTAACATCCATCCATCCATCGGAACGAATGGGCACGAGCGCTGCGTCAGGGTTCGGCACTGCACGCGGACGTTAGCGTTTGAGATTGGCTTGAATGATTGCGGTCGCGGATCGTGTGAAAGCTGCGAGATTTAAGCGTGAGATGGTGCTACTTATCAAACTAAACCTCAATGCAGGGTCGATATAGCGCCAGGGCAGTGAAAAGGAGATGCCTCGGTTGGCTGCTTGTCAGCGCGACAGGTGGCCTAAAAGGACAACTTTCGGCAGGCCACGCCACGGAACGATTCGGGCACGAGTCACGTCAGAGTTCGACAGTGCACTCGGACGTTGGAGCTCAAGATAGGCACTAAATGATCCAGGTCGCGGAACCGTCTAGAGCTGCGACATTCGCGCATAAGATGGCGCTACCTGTCGAATTAACTTTCACTGCCCGGCCTGTAATGCGGTCAGGGCAGCGACGCCCTGACCTAAGGCCCCCAGTATACAGGGGCCTTACCCTGACCTACCTGACCGCTCCTCTCGTCGTGCTCCCTCCGCTCGGCGACGGAAGCACGTGTCGGGGCTTCCGTCTCGGTCACGTGATCTCGACCACTCACTCACCGAGGAGGAGGTGGGTGAGGAGGAAGGGGCCGAGGTGGTTGGCCTGGAAGGTGCTCTCGAAGCCGTCCTCGGTCTCGACGCGCTGAACGGGCGCTGCGGAAGAGAGGCAACACGACTCTTAGGGAAAGCGGCCAAGGTTCGCGCAAGGTCGCTTGTCGTTCGCTCTTTTCCTCCACGTTGCGTGAGCGTGGATGTGTGTGACTGCCACCGCGGCTGCTGCTTTCAATCAGGCAAGAGGTAGTCGCACACCGAGAAGACGGGCCATTCCGCGAAAAAGCCACCCGATGATGGTTCTTGAGTCATCGATATCCTCGATATCTTCGATTTTGAAATGCGTTTCTTTATCATAGTACCTCGCCACATTACACAATTTCCTTTCGCAGGACGGCTTTTTAATACGGACGTCAAAGGACTTCGTTGAAAAAATTGAAACAATGACAAGACACGTTGTGCTTTTTTCGACTTACCGGAGAAAGAAATCGATACATTCAGGAAGCACAGAAAAGAAGAATGGGCCTCAGTAGGTGCTCGCACAGGATTACGTTCCTCACATGTGTGGTGCACAGTTTGCGAGCCAGGCCAGGAACCCAAGGTGATATTAGCACGAGATGCACAGTCACCCGCAATATGAAGGACATATTCGCCGATGCTGTTTATGCAGCGGTGCCAAGTCCACCTTGGCCGGACGCGCTTCATTTCGAAAGAGAAAATATAACAAACATTTATTTATTCCCAAACCCAAGCAATGTGTGCCTCGCCGAAACGAATCTACCGTAGCCACCTAAAAGGAAATCGTCAAATCGCTTTTCCATATTCCCGAAGGCTGTACAAGCTTTGCATTGAGCTCAGTGCGACAAAGTGGAGAAACTAGAAGTCTACAGTGACATTAAGTGACTGCTTTCGCTGCCTTCTGTGCATGAGGGAATCGTTGCTTGTTGGCGTTCATAGATATCGATCAGTGTTGAAAAAACCCAACACTTTTATTTTCTACTAACTCGGGTTCACCGCTCGCTCGCTTTGGGTCCAGCTTTCGTTCTGTCCGTCTCGACTTTCCGGGCGGTTAATCTTCTCGGCTGCATCCGACCGCTGCGGTACAAAGTTCAGCTCGCCCCAGCGCTCGATTGTCTCCGCAGAGGCAAGCCGATGCCGTTGTCGAAAGTTCCAACTGCGCCTACTGCGTTGCTCGTGAACTGAAGCGAAGCAAAGCAAAGCAATCTATTGTTTTACAAGTGCATCCGAAATATAAAATATTAGCCTTAATTAATAAAATTTGCTGTTTATCGCCAACTGGTGTTTCTGTTCTTTAAAAAAATTGTCTTCACTTCATGTAAACCCAACCTGTTTCCCCGCCTTTTCTGTAAACTGATTTTACTTCTTACATGTGATATTATATATTTTTTTGTATGCACACTGCCGATAAAGAACAGGCACTTACATGGGTATTTTATCGCACGCGACAAAACACATCATAGATTGGCGGCCCGTGCCGGGTGCTTCCGGGGCCTATAGCGCGAGGGCCCGGGCGTGCTGAATGTGCCTTACAAGCTGTGTTTAGCACAAACCGATATATGACCCCGGCCTGGCTACATGAACAGCTCGTTCCGTTTTCTCCGCCCTTTGTGCCCTGGCTTTACACACCGGATAATGGAACATCCGCTGCCCCTCTAACGATCGGACAATGGAATGTCAGTCGCCATCATGACAAAATTAAGAAAATACAACATGTAGCCAAGTACGAGTGTTCTCAATAAATATAAATTTACCCGCTGCATTTTAACAGAAAAATAGGCAGTATAATCTTTGCAGCGAAGCCGACCTGCGGTAAACTGCGTTTGGCCGTTCCAAGAGTGATGGTACGACTTCAATCACTTCTAGAGAAGATACAAAAAAAAGGAGGGGGGAATCGCACCAAGCCAGTTAAAAGTTAATATAATCGGCAGCAATAATAAAAAAATTTAAAAAATAATTTTTTTTATAATAATGCGGGTTTAAAATATCGCATACATACAAAATATCGCATATCAACACCCGCGTTGTAATTGGTAAGCGACAAATATAATAACTCCTAAGATACAAGGCTCTGAACATGCCACCGGATTGTCAAAGAGACGATGTTTGGCGTTTTTTTACCTCATTAAAGAAAAATACTAAAGTATTTTTTTAAATAAAAAATAGTCAGCATAGTAAAGCACGCAATAAAAAGCTGTTAGTTTACTATGCTTTCCGTATTTATACCAGAGTACAGAACTGGGTAGAAAAGTCACAGAGTAAAAACAAATTTTCACCCTGCTCCACTTAATATTTTTTTGTGAAGCAAAAAATGTTGAAAAGTGGTTTTATTCTTTACAGAAATGGGACAATTACACACACACACACACACACACGCACGCACGCACGCACGCACGCACGCACGCACGCACGCACGCACGCACGCACGCACGCACGCACGCACGCACGCACGCACGCACGCACATTTCTCCCGAACATAATTTCTCTGCCGTCCAGGCAATATTTTGTAAATTTGCGAAAACAACGTACGTACGTACTAGAACTACTAAATAAGTTAAGCTATAGAGCGAAGCCCCTTCAGCCATTTTGTTTCACGCCGTATCAGTGTTTCCGGTAGTCACCAGCCTTTTTTTCGATGTGCCTGGTGGGATTCTAAGCGGTGTGCCAAGTATTTGACGGCGCAGACTACACCCCCCTCCATCTTTTCTTTCCTACGGTACGACCAAACAATCGAGAGATGAAGGGCTCAGAGGCTAGACGTCACCAACGTCAGAAGAAGGCAATCCAGGGGCCATAAACTCGTCAACCACAAAGTTGGAGCCTAAAGTTCGCGGAGCGCGCCGATTGGACGTCGGCGACAAAAACGCGAAATCATCGTCGTGATTCTGTGCGCTCTGTCAACTTCGGCCTCAACTTTGTGTTTGACGAGTTCAGGGCCCCTGGAAGTTGTGTTTCTCATTGAGCTACTCTTTTTTGCCATATTTTGTTTCCGTACGGTCAGCCATTTGAAGGTCGTAGTGCCGTATTCAAACTGTTAAATACTACTATACCAGATTCATCGGTTTGTACATTTTAGCATTAAAAAAAGAAAAAAAAGAACATTGTTTTAAAGCCTTACAGAGCGGGTCTCAAACTCATATGAGCGTGGGGGCTTGATATCCCACCACCGAAAATTCGAGGGACAATGTAAGGAACAAGACGGAGGAGGGGGAGAGATTTTATAGAGAAGTTGCTTCGTGCTTTCTGCTTGTGACATTTTTAGGTTTGATTTGTTAGTCGTATACACATATCAAGGTTCATTTATTTATTTATTCATTTATTGATACTACATCTCCGATCGGAGATTTTGTAGGGGTGGGCAACAAACAATCACCACTGACAATACACGGAGAGAAAAAATCAACTGAAAAATTAACAGGATCAGCACTATGCATATTACAATATTCAAAATGTCAACATGTTCGGGTTTACATAGAAAAGGAAATTTAACATCATAATACATATCAGGTTTTCGCAGCAAAGTCTACCGAGCGCACAGAAGAAAAATTAAAGGAAAATGACGATAAAATTTTTTTTT
>JAZHYW010031022.1:0-18599 GCA_037355805.1 Ixodes ricinus | reverse complement strand
ACCAGGCGTAACACCACCGCCACAAACAGCGGTGTTGTTGCTGACACACGATGCAAAGGTGATAAATACGTTACGTTGCTGACCGGAACAAAGAACACAACGAGACTTCCTCAAATTAAATCGAGTTGACGCGGTGAGTCACGTGACGTCACGAAGGTCATGTGACATTACTTGACAACATGTATTGACACCATGACGTCACGTGACAACGGTTAATCATAGTGCCAATACAAAAGCGCCATGAAAACCCACAATTTACCATACATTGCAATTCTGTATATGACGATTTGATCAACAGATAGAAATACAGCAGCCAATTTTTATTCCCATATGTTCATTTTGTGATACCAAAAAAGAAAAATAAAAATTACCTGGAACCGTTTGAACCGGTTACCGTTATATTTTTTTCGGTTCGGTTCCGGTTCAGTTCCAAGATGGCGGCGAAGATTTCGGTTCGGTTCAGTTCCGGTTCGGCTAAAAATAACGGTTCTGTTCCGGTTTTCGGTTCGGTTCGGTTCCGGTTCGACACCCTGTTCGTCAACGCTTTAGGTTATGTCCGGTCACCGCGGAGTTAATGGCTCACGCGAGCCGCGTCTTTTCCGAGGGCGCGACGTTGGCTTGCGATAGAACTAGAAATGACGTCAGGGCGAGTCCATGCAGAGTGGACGGGGAAGCTGTCTCAATTCTAAGGAATCTTTGTTATCATCCGCCTGCGGGCTGCAAGTTCGAATGAAAATGGGAGATGATTCCGCAGAGTCATCTCCCATTTTCACTCGGCTACGCTCACCCCCACAAATGATAACAGCGTTCCCTGAATCGAGACGGCTTCCCGGTCCCCTCGCATGGACTCGCCCTGGCGTCATCTCGATTCTATCGCAAAGCCACCAGTCAAGCGTTCCTCGGAAAAGCGCGCGCTCGCTGACGCCAGCACTCCCGCAGCGCGCTGCTTCGGAATCTTTTATACGGGAAGGCGTGCGCGTGGGGCGCGTGGAAATGAGCGCGTTGTTGACGAGCTTCTTAAGACCAACAACAGCTTAGAAGCATGGCAACCGAAGTATTCTGTCTTAGCTCGGGTTTCAACATCCTGACCCGTACCGTCTCATCGAGGCCTTGAAAGCCGAGCAGAGCTTCACCCATCAGAAGATGATCGACAGTCAAGGAATATGCACCCCCTCGGGTTCAACGCCTTACGCGAGATTCTCCCAAAGACTACGGAGCGTCCTGTCCCAGTATGACACACAGCCCCTCATTGACACTCTTTGGGCTGTCCTTTCGTACTTAATGTAAACTATAGTGAATGTAAAATAAGTGTGAATGTCAAATAAACTATTTCCTAAAAGTTCCACTAAACTAGCCAATTGTGATATTCATTCTCTTTAGATAAATAGGGTGCTGAATTTGTACCCATTAAAAACGTTCACGGATTAACAATCAATGAGTCATTAAAAAGACGGCACGATATTTAACTTCATTGGCTTGCGTGGGATGGTTTTATATTATTAGAACATACCCTAAAAGCGATAAGTAGGTAATAATATAAAGCCCTAGAACGGTAGATAGTAAAATGTACGTGCAATGCACATGTTGTGCTCAACACGTTAGAAGCAAGTACTTAATTTAGGCGTGCTGCTAATAATGTGTCCTACGGCGAAAAAGGACAGCATGCATTTACGTGCGCGCTGTTTTGCTGCAGTGCCGTTTAGTCGCGTGCTGTGTTGTTGTGTGCTGTTCTGCCACGTTCCCGCCCTTTTGCGTCCAAACCTAACTGGCTGCGGGATGCACTTTGGTCAGTCATGAGTGTGCCAGGCACGGCCAGGTGTGGGTGGAAGGCAACCAAAAGGTTCTCTAAGTTAATCCACAGTTTGGTGAGGGGTCCGTGGTGGCGCCACTCACCAGGTACTTACCAGTGTGGGTGCCCCTGCGGGTCGCGCGCAGTTGCGCGCGACTATTTCGGCTACTAGATGAAAAACACCCAACCTCATGTTTTCCTTTCTTTTCAGTCACGCGAGATGAGCAACAAATGAACTACATTATGACAGACGAGAAAACGTACTACTTAATACATTTTTCAATAAAAAAAGGGAAAAATTTGAAGCAAAGCATCACGCGCGTATGCACGAGAAAACGATACGCAACGAAAACAAAACAGGAAGAGGGGCTGTTTCCACTGAACGATACATGGGCTCACATATATACGTCACTCCCTTCCCGTGTATAGTATATACATATATGCCGCAACAACATAGATGTATATAGTCGCTGAAATCTTGAGAAACGCAGCACGTGGCGAGTCCCATGGCATCTCAATATTTGCCCCGAAGCCAATCATGATTCCGCCGTTAGCCGATGAGAACCAATCACGAAGCAATAAGTGTGATCAGGCCACGTCCTGCGTTTCTTGAGTCAAATATGCGGAGAGCAAGTTCGTCTGCTTCTTTTGCAGGGGTCGTGATGACGTCAAAACGTCGAACTTTGATCGAAGGAGAGTGGGTAGACCTCAAAGCGAGCTGCCTTGGGGTCTACCCACTGTCCTTCAATCAGAGCCAATCAGAGTCTCGGCGTCTTTATGACGTCACCACAACCTCAGCAAAAGAAGCAGACGAACTGCTATACGCATAGATGTGACCGATGCAACGTCACTGATTAGTTTCCCTGACTAACGCGTCACTCTAGAGCTCCTAAAAATAAAAAAAAACGGAAAACAGGATTTTGTAGCACGTGTCAGGGGCAAGGTCCTATGTGAACTACGTTGTGAACTTTGAAAGTTCCTCGGCTAATGTAGTGTGCCTGACCGATAAATAATAACAATAAAAAGAAATATGGAGGTCAATGACACTATATGTTTACGCACACTCGACAACAACATCGAACCAACAAACAGAATTTCTCTCTTTACATATAGCAATGAGACGAAGTAACTGGTGCTGTTCGCTTGGCTGACAAACTTTGCGAAATAATCATTAATTTCCCTCCCTAGTACATATATATTTATACGGGCGAGGGGCCGAAAGCGGCACGTCCGCAAACAAACAACCAGCAGTCTAATTCGGTACAGTCAGAAGGACGACAACGAGCCGCAGCGGCCCATAATAATCACCTTATGCAAATTTGGTGGCTCCAACACTTTCACAAAGATTGCTTTTCCGAGGAACCCAATCAAAGCCAAAACACCAAAAAAAAGCAAACGAATTGCCCTCCCACAGCAAAAATAAACACCCACAAAAGAAAAAGAAAGAAAGAAACCTCTGGCTTGCACCGGCTGGCATCGCTGCCCCGTTCAATGTTCTGGATGTCAATCAATCTCGATGTTCGCTAGTTACTTTCTCGTGTTTCAGCGTCTACACGCCTATGTTCATGTGAGGATGAGCGCGTGTAGTCTGAGACACGGGTCGAGGGTCTTCTGACCGGAACGAACGTACACGCGAAACAGGCCAAGGAGGAGTTATTGACTTAAGTTTCAAACGCGTCGGTCACACATCCATCTTTGTCAGGGCCTAAGCACCAAACTATTCGGGAATGGCCGGAGGAACGACGTTCGCCTACAAACTTCTTTTCTGCGTTGGCCGCCTCGTTCGACATCCTTTTATTTTTGTTTTCCTTTAGGGATAGACAACACCTAATATGTAATAAAACAAAAGGCAAAACGACAAAAACACATTTTTCTTCTTTTTTGGTTTGGGGGCGACAACCCTTTTTACGTGCGGGCCCAAGAGGGGTTCATTCAAGGTTATCCAGAGGTCACCCAAGGTCGTTAGAAGTTGTTGAGGATCATTATTTATACGGCGCTATCATCCCGGTTTCTCGGAATGCGTTGCCTGGTGATTAACAGAGCTGTCGCCCACGCGTTCTGCTGGGGTTCCCAACGTTTTATTTGTTCGTTTACGTTCTTATTGATTGCCGATGTGTAATTTCTGTTGTTGTGTTTGTGTGTGTAATTACAAGAAAAACAAACCTTGCCGATATGTAATTTCACGGAAGCGTAGACATTCATCGAATAATATGCGTAAGAACATAAAAGCAACGATCTCTTTGCAGATGGAGAATTATTGGGGACGACCCCTAATGATAGAAAGCGTATTGAAAATGACGCGGCGAGACGGTCGAAATGTGAGAATGAAGAGAGGAGTTACTTGGAACCATTAAACGAGCTCACGCTTCGAGCAACGACACTCCACTGACTCCAGCCAGAAAAATGATATTGGATTGGATTGGATTTAATGTCGATCCCTATGTCCCTCGCCGGGCGTTCCGGCGAGGGCCTGTCAAAAGTCAACTCGGCTGGGCCCGCCAAGTGTCCAGCCAAGACTAGCCGAGGTACCATCTTTGCACTTAAAATTATTGTTGCCAGTTAGACGAAGCTTTATTTGAAATCGCTGGAACGCTTTTTACGTCCTCCAGGTTTTTTAAAAGAATCCGAATCAGTAAAAGAAAACGACATTGCCCGTGGTTTTTGACAACCCGTCTGAAGGTCAGGAAGTAGAATTTTCGAACCGTTCAACTCTCTGGAGTTACGTGCGCGATCTGCACAGAGCACCAAGATGGCGGCGCCCACAAGAGGAGAATAGAAGGGTGCCGAAGCGCGGCCTGCGACTCTATAGGATTAGACCGCAGGTCCCGTCACATTGGACATACAAGAACCGTCCGCAGACACGTTGGAAGCCTACACAATGTACGAAGCAGACGTGCTTCGAACACCATTGTGGCCTGTCAGCATATGACTCCGACTTCGATATTGCAGAAAACTACGCATCGCAACAATAATAAAAGGCTTGTGTCGTTTTGGCCTTGCGCCAGGAGCCTATTTAGGAAAATTATTGAAGTCCGGGATACTTAGTTGTTAATTATTTTAGCGTAATTAACTTTTTTAATATTGGGCTGAAGAACATAGTTCTCAATTAGAAAATTGCTCAGCATCATCAAAAGCACTAAATCAACCAATTGCAGAAGGATAGAAGGCACGCGAAGCATTTTACGGCTTTTTTGAAAAATCAGCAGAACCCATCCTTTGGGAATGATTATCTACGTTAATGCGAATAGCATCAAACGGTGCGGAGTTATGCGCGTTCGTCAGGTGGCCGGCACACTCTAGATACGCCAGCCCACTCTTGAGGCGATTCTAAATTTGTTGACACTTTCACAGCCCTGCGCACGATCTCCGCAGCCCAGCACGTGCGTTTGTGTCACTTAGGAAGGCGAGCAAAGCACGCGCCATACGCACAAACACTCAAAATGGTACCGACCAGACTTTCTGGCGTCTCAGCTAGTCTCAACCAACGGTACTCTAAACGGTTGTTTATATCTTTACCATAGGACGCGCTTTACAGCGCTGTCACAGCTACCGGTCGCGCGCGTTCCATGCACGAGGCTCATTCCGCTCTCGTGAGGCTGAGCACGGCCGCTACATCACCCTCTCCCGAGCGCGGGAGAGGGTGAGCTAACGGCCGTGCTCAGCCTCACGAGAGCGGAATGAGCCCTCGTTGCATGGAACGCGCGCGCACCGGTAGCTGTGACAGCGCTGTAAAGCGCGTCTATGGTCAAGATATAAACAACCGTTTAGAGTGCGTTGAATGACTGCCTTCATAGCTCTGTGGTTAGCGCGTCTGCCTGCTGATCAAAGGGTCAACGGTTCGAATCCCAGCCGGCGCCGGTCTTTTTTATTTATTTATCGACCCGCGGCGTAAGAGGTTAGATAGCCAGATAGATAGATAGATAGATAGATACATAGACGAAAAGTGCGTGAAGTATCCAAAAAATGCTATTCGCATTAATATTCGCATTAAAACCGCACAAATTCGACAGGTTTTTAAATTTCGGTTTGCTATCGGAGCGCTTCTCGCCTCGGTGGCACCGCGCCCCGGGAGATAGTGCAACCAACCTCTGCTGCGTCGCGCGATGACAGCGCAGCAGGGGCTGGTTGCACTATCTATCCATGGGGTGCTACGGTGCCACCGGGGCCAGATGCCTCCGATAACAAACCGAGAACTTAAAAACTGGTCGGGTTTGTACGGTTTTTCAGAAAGCCGTAAAATGCTCGCGCGCCTTCTATCGTTCTGCAATTTGTTGATTTAGTGTGTTTTTTGATGATGTTGAGCAATTTTCTAATTGAAACCATGCCCTTAAACACAATATTAAAAAAGTTAAATACGCAAAAATAATTAACAACCTAATTATCCCGGACTTTAATCATTTTCCTAAATAGGCCCCTGGCCCAGGACTAAAACGACACAGGCCTTTTTTTTTTTTGTTGCGACGCGTAGTTTTCGCAATATCGGATTCGTCCACTTTCTGTAGAAACACCCTGTATATATACAGGGTGTTTCACGAAAGGTGAACAAATTCCCCGCTAAATTCGGCGACGACGTGTTTTAGCGGGAAATTTTCCGCTAATATGTAGGCGCCGTGTGCTATTACGAGGGTGACGTCACACGTGACGTCACCCTCGTGATGTCACACGTGACGGCACGATGTTGACGTCATTAGAGGAAGCGTTGCATAATGCAACGCGCGGTTACGCACGACGACGCCGACGACGGCTCAAGCCGGAAACGGGCGCCAGCCATGGGCTCTAGAAAAACTGTTGTTAGATTATTACTTTCTTAAAGTTGTCAAAAATCGGACGTATGGAGAAACGTCTAAAAAGAATAGATAAAGGAAGCCTAGATTTCACTCTTACCACGACAGAAGTTTGCCGGGGATCGGCTCGTTTCTGAAATAGTTGCGACGGCAACTTCCTGTCCTCGAGACGTCTCGAGATGCCTGTTGCAGACGACGAACTCGTGACGAACGCCACCGGAATAACTTAAATATGCCGTCTGCAACAGTTTGAATCATCTGCACAATGATACGATTTCGATTTTGTAATTATTTGGAACATGGCACGCCTAAGAAACACTCACCATGGTGTATAAAAACGAATTGTATTGGCGTGCGATACGATATTACGTGACGAAAACCATCACACGCATGAAGATCTGCCAAGGATGCAGCGAGAAAAACATCTGTTTACAACAACATATCGAAGAAGCGCTGAGCCCTCTTTCTGCATATGCAGTAGACGTGCATAGTAATGAAAGAGCAATATAGACCATTTGCTGTCTTGCCAAGCATCAAGGAGAATGCAGGGATTGGTGTTCCACGCGCCACACGCGCACGCCTTTCCTGTATAAAAGATTCGAAGTAAATAATCAAAAGAAAGCATTGACGAACGCGCGTGCAAGATGCCATTTGTTTTATGTTTTTGCTTTAGAAAATTTACTACTGCTGAGGCCAGCACGTGCGGCGCGTGGAACACCAATCCCTGCATTCTCCTTGATGCTTGGGTAAGACAGCAATAGGTCTATAGACCATTTGCTCTATTACCCAAGCATCAAGGAGAATGCGGGGATTGGTGTTCCACGCGCCGCACGTGCCGGCGTCAACGCAGTAGACAACTTTTTGAAGCAAATACTTAAAACAAATGGCATCTCGCACGCGCGTTCGTCAACGCTTTATTTTGGTTATTTACTTCGAATCTTTTATACGGGGAAGGCGTGCGCGTGTGGTGCGTGGAACACCAATCCCTGCATTCTCCTTGATGCTTGGGTAAGACTTCAGCAATAGGTCCTGTATAGTGACTCTAACATGAGCGGCTAGAGACCCCAAACTTCGTTTTCCAGGCTCGCAATATGGGTGCGTGTGCGTTTCGTACATGCCCTGTATATCATCAAACGGAGAAAAAAATTGCGGTGGCTTAGCTCGGCTATGCCCGGGATATACGTCGCGTGAGCTTATGCGCACAAAATGAGAGTCGCTATCAAGCGGCTCCGGTGCAGCGTCAGACTTGGCTACTGCGCAGCGGAGGCGCACAGCTGGGCATGCCGCGGCGCCTGTGCGTCTGCCGCGGCCATGATGTCACTCCTCTGGAATGTGCAGACCGGCGAGGCGTGCGAGGCGGTCGCGGCTGCGAGCGGAGCGCGTGGCGGCAGCTTCGCGTGGCTCTCATAATGAGCCGTGCTCATTATGCGAGCCGTGCTCATTATGCAATGGGCGCGGCGGCAACGGAGGAGCCACCGCCGCCGCGCGTGGCGCGTGGCTTTCTGCATGTGCACGGCATCACTATGAGGGCCACGCGAAACTGCTCAACTTCGGCCAGTGCAGCTCACGCTACAAGAAACTGCTTCTTCTTTAGCTTTAAGTAATACCCCACACGGGAACGCTTCTCCGAGCCTCAAGAAGATTCGAGTTTACTCTTACCCAGAGTGTAAAAGATGAGGAGGTCAGAATGACCTTGCCCAACCAGCGTCGCCCTGGCTCACTAACGAACATTCTATGGTCGAAAGCTGGAGGTGCCGAGTGTAGTATAAATAAGGAGCTGAGCGCGGTTTTGTCGACTCGCAGCCAGCTGTAACACCGACGCATCGTCGCTCGCTGCTGCGGCCGTCGAAGCCCATCCTTTCTTTTCTTTCCTGGGCACAAGATTCGCCGATTAAATCTTTATTTTCTGTTTTACCCTTTTTGATCTGTTTCCATCTGCGACAATTTATATCTGTTACGGAGTTCGCTCGATCACAAATATGCACATGGAAGCAACTGTGCTGGCCAAAATCCTTGGAACGTCGAAGTGCACGCCTATCGTGCACTTCGACCTTGATACACTTCACGTCGTCGCCGTTGTATACGTGGTTCGGCCAGTTCGGCTTCGAAGTGTGTTCGCCTTCTCAAATACCGCGAACGCGAGTTCAACGGGAAGGCGTTCGCACACCTCGATCTTCGATCAAAGCTGTGCACGGGAACTCTTCCCTTCCGAAAATCTCACAGAAAGTAGACCCCGAGAATATAAGTTTCGTCGATCGTCACCGACACTCATTCAACGCGGACACGAACTCCCTCAGAAAGAACCGCTGAACCTTCGAAGCCATTGCATTGGGTCGTCTGCTAACAAGTTAAAACCAGTTGTGGAACTTCAATAAGGGCTTTTGTCATCGCTTAATGGTACTCAGACGATAGTAAGAGTCTTCATGGCTGGGCATAAAGAAGGCAACAATGCTTAGAGGAAATTACTTACTTTTTTGTCGGACAATTTCTAACCTCACGTTGAGCCCCTGTGCATTTGAGTTTGACCATTACAAAGGCCCTAGCAAAGGTTTGTTTCAAACGGAGCGCTATGTTGTGACGTCATCACGTTCGGGGTCAATTGCTTGGAAATATAAACGAAGGCAAGTTTATTCGGGTTATTCAATTTAGCCAGTGAATCTAGATAGTGTTTAGCAAGATATAAAAAAATCGCTTCTCTCCTCGAACAACAAAACACTTCCACGTAAATTATCAAACACCTTTTTCTTTCTTATGTCATGTTTTCGTGACCTGTACATTGCTAAAGCTTTCTTTTTCTCGCATTCTTCTCAAACTTATTCTTTTATGCCTCTTCCACTCCGTTTTCCACTGAACCTGGCCTGCTCAGCCCCATCACTAGAATGCAGATATATAAATGTCATCTTTGGAATTCGGTCAAGAAACTGCAGAAGTGTGGTAAGCTGGGCTGTTGGTACGACGACATAGTGAACAGAACAACGCATAAATAGACAAGGATAGAGAAAGGAACATGCACGGCACACAAGCGCAGACTCGCAACTGAATTTATACTCAAAATGAAGAAAAAGAGAACCTGCTGAAAGACTTTCAGCACGTTTTCTTCTTCCTTTTGTGTGTACATTCAGTTGCGAGTCAGCTAGTATGTCGTGTATGTTACCCCTGCCCGTTCGATCTGGATGAGCATCGTACCGGCGTGCGGTCGTGTATCACTACTGCGTGGTGCACGTTAAAGACCCTAGGCGGTTGTACCGCACTGGCTAAATTGCTTATCTACAGAGTAACAATGTCGCCATGTTCTGGCAGACTAAACTCCTGCTGTATAAACAACTAACGACTAATTTGTTTGTTTTTGTCGTGTATGTTCCTTTTCTGTCCTTGTTTTTTTCTTTTTCTTTTTGCGCCGTTCTGTTTACAATGTCGGTCAAGAAACCCGGTATCTTTTTTTTTAGGACACGTCAAGGAACTTTTTTTAAATTTGAATGCAGGCTTGCCAATGTTTACCGAGTAACCTTAAAAACGAAACAAAAAGGTAGGTTTACCGAGATCCATCTTAAAAAAAGGAAAATGAAAGAAATATAAATCCCGCATGCAAACCGTCGGAGGTTCTGTAAGCGACGACCCTCTGTTGGAAACAAAAGCCCGTGTAGTTCGGTGCCCCTATCTGAAGTAGGAACACGTTTTTCGAGTGGGGCTTTCGTCATCTTCGACGTGCTCCGCGAGACTAGAGCGACTTACGGGGCGGAGTCCAAGAGAGCCTCGGTTCGTTATTGCGACAAATTCAGTCCGGCTTTCAAGTGGGGCTTCCGAGCTAAAGCCTCTGAAATCCGCCCAGAGCGGTCAAACATTGCGACACTCTTTACTCCGGAGCGGAGACTCGTCGGCAGCACCGCGATACATCTCGACCGAGCAGAGGATCTGAATTGGTGTAAAGAATAACTCCGCATGCGTTTTTACAGGGACCGCTGCTATGCGCCCTTCCCACATGTGGAAATGACGTTCATTATTGACGCGGTAGTTATTGATGATGTTGTAGTTATTGATGTCGTAGTTGGCGTAGTAGGGTGTCCGTCGTCGATGTTGCTAAATCCTTGACAAAGACCGCCAGCTGCCGGCGAAGAACGAAGTCCGCTGCGTGCGAAGGGAGGCGACCGCACATAGACCCTCTTACTGGTTTACAAACATGTAGTGCCGCTTGCGTCCCAAGCGACTTCCGATAGCTCCACCTTTGCAAGCCTGTCGAGGCTTGCTTATATCACTAGTGCTAGAAAGCATAAATGCTACACGGATAACAAAGTTGGAGATTTAACGAGGGACCTTCGGGTTTACATTGTAACGTCTTGGAGAAGGCAAGTTGATTTACAAGAATATCCAAAAAATGTTAACAGATCTCGCGCTTCTTTGTTCTTTTTGGCGTTCACCTGGAGAGAAGACCATATGCGAAATCGTTCAAACGTCCGGCAACACTCGGTGCGCTACACATCTTTGTTACGGCGAAGATTCCTCTGCTGTTGGTCAATAAACCATATGCGAAATTGTTCGAACGTTTGGCAACACTCTGTGCGCTACCATCTTATTACGGCGAGATTCCTCCGCTCTTTGTCAATAGACCATATGCGAAATTGTTCAGAACGTCCGGCAACACTCTGTGACGCTACCATCTTTGTTACGGCGAGATTCCTCTGCTGTTGGTCAATTAACCATATGCGAAATTGTTCGAACGTTTAGCAACACTCTGTGCGCTACCATCTTATTACGGCGAGATTCCTCCGCTCTTTGTCAATAGACCATATGCGAAATTGTTCGAACGTCCGGCAACATTCTGTGCGCTACCATCTTTGTTACGGCGAGATTCCCCTGCTGTTGGTCAATAAACCATATGCGAAAGTGTTCGTACGCTTGGCAACACTCTGTGCGCTACCATTTCATTACGGCGAGATTCCTCTGCTCTTTGTCAATAGACCATTATGCGAAATTGTTCGAACGTCCGGCAACACTCTGTGCGCTACCATCTTTGTTACGGCAGAGATTCCTCTGCTGTTGGTCAATAAACCATATGCGAAGTTGTTCAGAACGTTTGGCAACACTCCTGTGCGCTACCATCTTATTACGGCGAGATTCCTCCGCTCTTTGTCAATAGACCATATGCGAAATTGTTCGAACGTCCGGCAACACTCTGTGTAGCTACCATCTTTGTTACGGCGAGATTCCTCTGCTGTTGGTCAATAAGCCATATGCAGAAATTGCTAGAACGTTTGGCAACACTCTGTGCGCTACCATCCTATTACGGCGAGATTCCTCCGCTCTTTGTCAATAGACGATATGCGAAATTGTTCGAACGATCCGGCAACACTCTGTGAGCTACCATCTTTGTTACGGCGAGATTCCTCTGCTGTTGGTCAATAAACCATACGCGAAATTGTTCGAACGTTTGGCAACACTCTGTGCGCTACCATCTTATTACGGCGGGATTCCTCCGCTCTTTGTCAATAAACCATATGCGAAATTGTTCGAACGTCTGGCAACACTCTGTGCGCTACCATCCTATTACGGCGAGATTCCCCCGCTCTTTGTCAATAGACGATATGCGAAATTATTCGAACGTCCGGCAACACTCTGTGCGCTACCATTCTTATTACAGCGAGATTCATCCGCTCTTTGTCAATAGACCGTATGCGAAATTGTTCGAACGTCCGGCAACACTCTGTGTGCTACCATCTTTGTTACGGCGAGATTCCTCTGCTGTTGGTCAATAAACCATATGCGAAATTGTTCAGAACGTTTGGCAACACTTCGTGCGCTACCATCTTATTACGGCTGAGATTCCTCCGCTCTTTGTCAATAGACCATATGCGAAATTGTTCGAACGTCCGGCAACACTCTGTGTAGCTACCATCTTTGTTACGGCGAGATTCCTCTGCTGTTGGTCAATAAACCATATGCGAAATTGTTCGAACGTTTGGCAACACTCTGTGCGCTGCCATCCTATTACGGCGAGATTCGTCCGCTCTTTGTCAATAGACCATATGCGAAATTGTTCGAACGTCTGGCAACACTCTGTGCGCTACCATCTTAGTTACGGCAAGATTCCTCCGCTCTTTGTCAATAGACCATATGCGAAATTGTTCGAACATCTGGAAACACTCCGTTCGCTGCCATCTTTGTTACGGAGAGATTCCTCGGCTGTTGGTCAAAAGATCATATGCGAAATTGTTCGAACGTCTGGCAACACTCTGTGAGCTACCATCTTAGTTACGGCGACATTCCCCCGCTCTTTGTCAATAGACCATATGCGAAATTGTTCGAACGTCTGGCAACACTCCGTTCGCTGCCATCTTTGTTACGGCGAGATTCCTCCGCTGTTGGTCAACAGACCATATGCGAAATTGTTCGAACGTCTGGCAACACTCTGTGCCCTACCATCTTACTTACGGCGAGATTCCTCCGCTGTTGGTCAACTACGCATTATCCGAAATTGTTCGAACGTCTGGCAACACTTTGTTCGCTGCCATCTTTGTTACGGTGAGATTCCTCCGCTGTTGGTCAATAGACCATATGCAGAAATTGTTCGAACGTCTGGTAACACTCTGTGCGATACCACCTTAGTTACGGTGAGATTCCCCCGCTCTTTGTCAATAGGCCATATGCGAAATTGTTCGAACATCTGGCAACACTCCGTTAGCTGCCATCTTTGTTACGGCGAGATTCGTCCGCTGTTGGTCAATAGACCATATGCGAAATTCTTCGAACGTCTGGCAACACTCTGTGCGCTACCATCTTAGTTACGGCGGGATTCACTCCGCTCTTTATCAATATACCATATGCGAAATTGTTCGAACATCTGGAAACACTCCGTTCGCTGCCATCTTTGTTACAGGAGATTCCTCGGCTCTTGGTCAAAAGATCATATGCAAAATTGTTCGAACGTCTGGCAACACTCCGTGAGCTACCATCTTAGTTACGGCGAGATTCCTTTGCTCTTTATCAATATACCATATGCGAAATTGTTCGAAGACATCTGGAAACACTCCGTTCGCAGCCATCTTTGTTACGGCGAGATTCCTCCGCTGTTGTTCAATAGACCATATGCGAAATTGTTTGAACGTCTGGTAACACACTGTGCGATACCACCTTAGTTACGGTGAGATTCCCCCGCTCTTTGTCAATAAGGCCATATGCGAAATTGTTCGAACGTCGTGGCAACACTCTGTGACGCTACCATCTTAGTTACGGCGACATTCCCCCGCTCTTTGATCAATAGACCATATGCGAAATTGTTCGAACGTCTGGCAACGCTCCGTTCGCTGCCATCTTTGTTACGGCTAGATTCCTCCGCTGTTGGTCAATAGACCATATGCGAAATTGTTTGAACGTCTGGTAACACACTGTTGCGATACCACCTTAGTTACGGTGAGATTCCCCCGCTCTTTGTCAATAGGCCATATGCGAAATTGTTCGAACATCTGGCAACACTCCGTTCGCTGCCATCTTTGTTACGGCGAGATTCGTCCGCTGTTGGTCAATAGACCATATGCGAAATTCTTCGAACGTCTGGCAACACTCTGTGCGCTACCATCTTAGTTACGGCGAGATTCCTCCGCTCTTTATCAATATACCATATGCGAAATTGTTCGAACATCTGGAAACACTCCGTTCGCTGCCATCTTTGTTACGGGAGAGATTCCTCGGCTGTTGGTCAAAAGATCATATGCGAAAATGTTCGAACGTCTGGCAACACTCTGTGAGCTACCATCTTAGTTACGGCGACATTCCCCCGCTCTTTGTCAATAGGCCATATGCGAAATTGTTCGAACGTCTGGCAACACTCCGTTCGCTGCCATCTTTGTTACGGCGAGATTCCTCCGCTGTTGGTCAATAGACCATATGCGAAATTGTTTGAACGTCTGGTAACACTCTGTGCGATACCACCTTAGTTACGGTGAGATTCCCCGCTCTTTGTCAATAGGCCATATGCGAAATTGTTCGAACATGTGGCAACACTCCGTTCGCTGCCATCTTTGTTACGGCGAGATTTCTTCGCTGTTGATCAATAGACCATATGCGAAATTTTCCGAACGTCTGGCAACGCTCCGTTCGCTGCCATCTTTGTTACGGCGAGATTCGTCCGCTGTTAATCAATAGACCATATGCGAAATTCTTCGAACGTCTGGCAACACTCCGTGCGCTGCCATCTTGGTTACGGCAAGATTCCTCCGCTCTTTGTCAATAGACCATACGCGAAATTGTTCGAACATCTGGAAACACTCCGTTCGCTGCCATCTTTGTTACGGAGAGATTCCTCGGCTGTTGGTCAAAAGATCATATGCGAAATTGTTCGAACGTCTGGCAACACTCTGTGAGCTACCATCTTAGTTACGGCGACATTCCCCCGCTCTTTGTCAATAGACCATATGCGAAATTGTTCGAACGTCTGGCAACACTCCGTTCGCTGCCATCTTTGTTACGGCAGATTCCTCCGCTGTTGGTCAACAGACCATATGCGAAATTGTTCGAACGTCTGGCAACACTCTGTGCGCTACCATCTTACTTACGGCGAGATTCCTCCGCTGTTGGTCAATAGGCATTATCCGAAATTGCTCGAACGTCTGGCAACACTTTGTTCGCTGCCATCTTTGTTACGGTGAGATTCCTCCGCTGTTGGTCAATAGACCATATGCGAAATTGTTCGAACATCTGGCAACACTCTGTGCGCTCCCATCTTTGTTACGGCGAGATTCCTCCGCTGTTGGTCAACAGACCATATGCGAAATTGTTCGAACGTCTGGCAACACACTGTTCGCTGTCATTTTTGTTGCGTCAGAGATTTCTCTACTTTTACGAATTTCGTAGCGATGTCGGCAACAATCCGAGGCCAACTGATCACCGTCATCGGTCCTTACTCACACCTGCAAACTAAGGGTCAGTATTGTTTACGCTTTTGCGCACGTATACGTGCTCGTCGCCCCGCCGGTCGCTGGTTTCTGGGCCCAATGAACAAGGCGGACGTGAAGTTCAGCTCGAATTTTGCTTTCAATGCCGGAAAGAAACACGGGCGCGGGCGCCTGGTTTTCGAGAGTTCTTTTTCTGCGCGAGGTCTTAAGGCCCGTTCACACTCTTGCGACCTCTTAAACCTGGGTTCCTTAAAACTTCTTAAACCAGAGGACACACTGACGCCATCTATTGGGTAGCAGTATAAACTCGGCGGTCCGGCATATTTTTTATTTCTCTCGCGCATTATCCTTTCTTTCTTGGCTCGAAAAACTTTTGTCAATGTTATAAACGAGCCTTTCTATGAGTATTACGCACATTTGACCTCGGAAATCCCGCAAAACCTTCGCTCTTGTGAAATGCAGTTCCAGGGTCACCGCATAGATGGCGCCACAATGCCAGTGTGTTCCCTCGTTCTAAAAAAATTTAAGAAGTTGTAACAGATCTCGTCTCTCTCGGTCGTACTCGGTCGCAAGAGTGTGAACGGGCCTTTATGCGAGCTGAAGAATTCTTCTAAACTATGCTTTGGCGCCCTGGCTGCTGTCGGGACACGCGAGAAGAACACGTAGAAAAATAAACGTTCGTTGGTCGTCGCGACGCATCAGGACGTAACAGCGACGCTGTCGGCCCTATGGTGCCTATACTGCGCTTGCGCGGTGGTTGCTCGTTTACCACACGATAGATGGCGCTTGGCTCTCAGCATTATCAAATTTGGCAATTTTCGTCACATCTCTAATTATGCTACAAAATGTGGATCTGAATATTATTTAACAAAACTTTTAGGAAACATTCGCCGGCTATTTATTGTTTACGATGGCGGTGCTGGTGAGGTAGGCTCTTACCCAATAGGCGACGTGGATTCGGCTGACGCGCTGCGATTCCGCGGATGCATCGCAGTGAAAAGGCAGAGAGACTTTCGAGGAAAGAAGGCGCAAAAGAGTCCAGTTTTCTTTTAAACGTTCTATAACGAGATAATTTTTTTGCTCTCTATTTTTGTGTTTTTGTGTTTCTTCTCACACCTTTTACGGCGATCGGTGGATGAAATTCGATTTCAGAATCATTTCATGGACCCTTTAACTGCGCCAACCCGGCGACGCCGTTAAAGAGTGAGGAGTCTCGCCGCACACGAAAGGAGGAAAAAGTATTCGAGGGGGAACTTGAGGACACTAACCACCCTCACTCTCCGGTTCTTAGCAAACAAACCTCGGCACCTCGGGACACCTCACCAGTGAGTTCTTTGACTTCTCTCCTTGATGCGCATCTGCTGGTTCTTAGACAGAAACAGCGTACCGCTCGAGTTATTTCGTCTGCCCTCTTTGAAAGGCGAAATCAAGGCTCGCTCGTAAAGACCTGCACTTCCGAAAGTCGCAGGAAAAGTAAGAGAGACGCAGACGACGTTGCGAGCAGACGACGTTGCAAAGGGCAGACGACGCTCAGATAGGGGGTCGCGATCAGCCAATCAGGGCTCGGCGTCGTTCTGACGTCACCGCTACCCCCTGCGCAAGCAGACAAACTTGCCCCTCCGCATATCTTCCGCCATTAACCAGGGTGTCGAGACTGGTAATTATTTCGGTTCCGGTTCGGGTTCGGGTTCAGTAGCATTGCCTTTTTTTCGGTTCGGTTCCGGTTTAGGGTAGCGCACATGATATCACTCCGGTCACCGGTTTTAATAAGTGCGAACCGGTTCGAACCGGTTCCTAATAACTCGACCGTTGAATGTTGACCAGAGCACTTCCAGCAACCTTTTCTGAGCACGAGATACTTTCAATAGACCCGTCCCAAAACTACCCACTTCAGGCAGATCTGGAAACCCTGCACGTGTGACGTGAGCAAAAGACCATTAATTGGCAAGACTAATACTTGTACAATACTGTTCTCAAGTGAACAATATATAAGCGATCGGTCTTTCCATTTCCATGATGTCTTTTGCACACGAAAGTGTACAGTATTTCAAACTGTGCCAGAAGAGGCGTAATTTCGGGATGGGTCTGTAAACACTTTCAAAAAAAGAGCTTGTAGTCGGTGCCATCTTTAGTGTTCGTGTTTGCAGCGCGTGCTTTGCTCGCTTTCTGAAGCGGCGAACACGCACGTGCTGGGCTGTGAAGATCTCACTCTCGCCGAGCGGCTCCCCGGCCAAGCTCGGCCACTCTTAACCAGCGTCCCAAAGCATTCGCTTAGGTTAGCCAAAGGGTCACATACTCACAAACGTGAGTCGACCTTGCCTTACGTGGAAAGCCACCTTCCGTGTTCTGCATAAATATTTCTACTAACTAGCTTTCTAACGAACAGAAAACAGGTGCGGAAGGTGTTAGTCTCCAAAGAACAACAAAACATTAAAACGCACCAAAAATGGCAGCGACCCTGAGGTGCCCCTCTGAGACTGGGCACCCGTCCCCAGATCCTCTCAGAGGATGTCGGTGGCTCGTTGACTATCGATAGACAGCCATCTATAGACAACCAACCTGTTGACTATCGATAGACAACTATCGATAGTCAACAGGTTGGTTTGCGAATAAATAAAACCATAGAAAATCGTTCAAATTCAGTGACACCCCTCCACAGGTGCTTGTCAACAAAACGGTTTTGAAGACACAGCAAGTTGGGCAACAGTCGCCGGGAGTCTGCTACTTTGCAGATAGCCGAAGTAATTTGCCGCGAAGGTTTCGAGGTCCGCCCGTGTGGAGACGACGTGAACCGCGTTAAAAGACCATTCGCGTCGTATCTAAACGAAGTTTAGAAGTTATTCAGGCCAAGCGTCTTTGAATTGACATGTGTTAAAACATTTTGCTCGTATAATGAAATGTTACTACATCTTGACAGCACTTCAGGTTCCGGCGGAAAACGCTTTTCTAAAGGTCTCGTAGTCGATGCTTTGTCTTGTCACTTTGACTTCTTATCACAAGCAACGCTCTATGCAAATGACCCGGTCTGAGGGACTCAGAACCAGTTACACAGCATGAATTGTCAATGTTAAGTCCGTGATAATATTATATAACAGTACTCACATTTGAAAGCGTCAGTTACCGAACAAAGTTCCGGTAATG